>LPNX010466094.1:69423-100692 GCA_001517045.1 Pseudotsuga menziesii | reverse complement strand
TTAATCACAAAAAACATTGTACCAAGATTCAGATCTATTACAAAATAAAGCAACATAGGCACAATTTTACACATTAACGCAATCATATATATATATATATATTCCAGATCGTGGAGGTTAATCACAAAAAAACATTATACCATGATTCAGATATGTTATAAAATCAAGAAACACAGGCATAGTTTTACACATTTTAACGCAGTCATATATATATATCGTGGAGGTTAATCACAAAAAACGTTGTACCAGGATTTGTTGCCGCTGCAACATTTCCCAAAAATAATTTTTAGATATTTTTTTGGCCTCCTTTAAAAAATCATAGTTGCCTTTGCTTTGATTGTCATTTTGATTTTCCTGTCCATCAAGAATTTTCAAAAAAGTTTCGTTTTTTCCCAAGGAAGACAGTCTATTTTTGATTCGTGGCAGCGAACGGTTTCTCATTTTCAAGCCGCTACAGCGGGCCCTTTTTTGTTTGCAAGTAGCTACGGCGAGCCTTTTCCAATTTGCGAGCCGAAATGACGGGCGTCTTTTTATCTCACCTCCGCTATAGCGGAAGGTTGTTCATGATCAAGCTGCTATGATGTGTATCTTTCTATCTTATGCGCCGATGTTCGTCTACTCCCGCTATGTCAGCGAGATTTTAAAGTTGCGTCTGCTACAGCGACAAGTTTTTGTTGTCATTCGAATTGAGTACCTGAGAACCGCTACTGTGGACGTTTCCCTTTTTGTGAGCCGCTACGATGGGTACTTTTTTTTTGTTTGCGAGCCGTCGCCTCTTTACTCCCGCCACGACGGAAAGCTGTGTAAGTCACGACCGTTATGACGGGGGACTTCGAGGTTTGTTTTATTTGACATCCGGGAGGTGCTACAGTGCGAGTTTTTTTCTGTTTGACCTGCCACGGTGGAGTATTCTGCATAGTTTTTTGTGGAGGTATTGTCTGATAGGCTGTCATAGAAGTGTTTTGAGTTTCGGGTCGTAGTTGCGGATACAACGTTGTTTTATCTTTGATGCGTTTTTATCACCGAGCCGTAATGAGATTGCGGGGGAATCTTGGATTGTGAGACCGTTGTTGTGGATGGAATTCCTTGTTCGAGCCGCCGTGTCAGGGAATTGCTCATAATGACTTAAGTTCTCCGACCCGCGATTGGTTGGCACCAATGGTTTTTTGGGTTTGCACGTGCAAGTGAATTAGGGATTTTAAAAGCCCGAAGAGCCTGTTGATTTTTTCATCTCATTTTCTTTTTACGTTTTCTTTTTACGGAGTTAGTGAGCTTGGAGAACACTGTCCATTTGAAGTCTATTGTGTGAATTCTGCAGTGAAGCTCACGTGGCTCGTGCTCACTAGTCATTTGCAGTTGTGTGGCATTTTCTCTGACCAGACAGGTAGGGTTCTTATCTTTTGTCCCAGTAAATGATTTGTCTAGGCTTGCAAGTTGTCCGTCATCGACGGCGTTAGGTTGTCCAAGTATATAAGGGGGTTTTTCTAAATTTCCTTACCCTATTAGTTTCATCCATTACCCAGGTATGGTATATGATGGTGTTTGGTTTCACTTACATTTATCATATGGATGCTAATACAAGTTTGTTTTGCAGGTACTGTTTACTGTCGAAACCATGCCGAAGAAGGGGAGGAAGAAGCTTAAAATCGCTCAAAGCAATTCTGACATAGATATTACTGAAGTCCTTCTTGCAATAAAATTTGAGATAGTATACGAAGACACATAAGCAATTATATGGGTAGATCCTGAGCTAAAATGGGGCCATATCTATCCTATGATGTCTGAGAGAAAAGTGCCAAAAGCTGGATTAGGGGATTTAGCTCTATATGAGAATATTTTGAAGTCGAGGTTAACCAAAACAGCCACTAGGCCTGAGAGGTTTTTCCATGCGTAGAGGTCATTGGATGGTTGTCACCGAAAATAGACATGGTAGGGATGATAATAAATGATGAAGAGGGAAATTTTGTTGCATCATCCGCACCACCATTCATTTCAAAATCATATAGTCTACCCGAGTTAGAATTAAGGGTGACAACAGAGTGGGTAACGAGTTTGAAATTTGACTATACAACCACAGTAAAGGGGATGATGACTCAGGGAAAGACATTAAGACATAAGCAGTCTGGAGAATATGAAACGACTCATCTTCGAACCCCATTCAAATTAGTAGCATTGATGTTAAGCAAGCTGTATGGTAGGCCTTATGGAAAAATGTATAATTTTGGTTGGATTCCCCTCATGTATTATGTAGCTATGGAGAGAACATTTTTTAACTAGGCATATATAGCTACTAGAAACTTGTCCAAATGTATCAAGGTAGCCCAAGAGGGTTTAAATAAGAACAAATCAAAATTCTTTATGTCATCCGTCTTGATAGATTGTATACTCTATAAACATCGGTTTGAGAAGCTAAATTGTGTATGGATAGAGGGGAAGGATCCTATTTACATTGCATATCATATTATGGGAGCCCACAAATATCACAATCATTATCAGTTAATTTGTGAAAAATTCATAAGGCCCCAATATAAGTCAATCCTTTTAGAAGACTATCCATGTCTGTCAAAAGGAGCAGTAGAGTCTATAAAATAATATGCTGACTATTTTTTCACCAAAGAGGGAACTTATCTGTGAACTTATGGAGGCACCAAAACACCCTCACTGCTGCCCAACTATGCAATAGAATACATAGTACTGAGGGAAACAGTTAGACAAGTATTCCTAGATGGTTTTGGAAGCCATTTGTTCGATATTAAGAAAGTTGTTTTTCCACCAATACCTTTTTACCTTGGAAGTTACAAGTTTAATAAACTTAAAAGCACTCCGGATTTCATCAAAGAGATGGAAATCTTCCACTTCAGGGATAAAAGCTTCCATAGGAATGATTTGCAAGGAAAAGTTGCAGCTCACAAGGCTTCTCACAAGGTAAATTTTGAGTATGCAGACTATATAGAAAAATAAGAGAAAGTATTCATAAATGTCTATAGTATATCAACCTTGAGCAAGAGGTTAAAAGGAAAGGCATTTGGTGCTAAAGGAAGTAGCATCAATAACCCAAATCCAGATGAAAGAGATGAGGAAGCTGTGAATAAATCCCAAGAAGAAAGCACTCGCAGGCTTGCAACAGGAGCAAAAAGGTCGTTGGAAGAGGAAGCATAAAAGGATCAGGTAGAAGCTGCTAAGCGAAAGAGCACAGAGGCCATTTTGAACAAAATGGCAGAGTTGGAAAAGGATTTGGCTAAAGGAAAAGGATTTGGCTAAAGGAGGATAAAGCTCTGATCAAGTCATGTAGGATAAAGGAGGGCAAGGCCAGGATAATGAATAATTTCAAGGTGGTGGAGGTTCAGAGCAAAGCTTTGTGTGGGATAATCCAAAGAACCTCCTAGCCGCATCTAGCAACATCCTTATAGGAGGTCATCTGCCCATAGTTGAAATGGGCCTTGTACCTTTTACACCATCAAAGCAATGTAACAATGTGGCATGTTTAGAGCATATTCATTTTGATCCTAAAATGAAATCTATTACATGGAGGACAGAGAAAACTTTAAAGGTGGGAACTCAGCCGGCGGTGACCACAATAATAGAAAGAACAATCATGAAGAATGTAGAAGAATACCCAAAGCAATTGGATTCTATGGGAATTGAAAATGCCTATGCAAATGCTCACAATTTGGACAGGATTATGGAAAACATTGAACAATACAAGGGAAAGATGACTAAAATGAAAGAAGTGTTGAGGAAAGAAGAAAAGGTAGGAAGAGAATCCAAAAGAAAATATGAGGCTACCTTATCATATTTTGAAAGGATTCGACAGAGACATCAAATCTTAGAAGTAGAATGGGACAGTTTGAGATCATCGGATGAAGAGTTGAGTAGGGAGAAAGGAAGTCTAGAAAATAAAGTGGCAGAGTTTTAGTTGTAGATGACTACTGCTGAGGAAAAACCAAGCATTATGAAACCCAAGTAGCAGCATTGGAGGCCCAAAAGGCTTTAATGGAAATTTTCTTAAAAGCAACAAATGATCAAAGAACGGACATTGAGCCTTTAACGAAGTATTCCCTCATCATTAGAATTAAAATTTATCAAATAAAACTCCAAATAGAAGACGAGATGTTGAAAGTTCAGCAAGTAGAAACGAGGTTGGAGGAGATTGTGAGTACAACTTCTTATTTTTTAGACAGGACCCAGGATATCTTGGAAATTCTTCAAGGACGTTTGAATTATTTGGAAACAACCAAGGAACCTCTAGCTATGCACCCATCAAAGACTTAGAGACAGTGAAGCTGGAGTATGAACTGATTGAATTCAGGAAAAAAGCTACGGACCAATTGGTAAAGGCAGCTTGGAGGACTAAAGGTGTTTGTACAAAATTCTGTAGAAAAGTTCTCACAACTTACAACTGTTGTCAAACATATACAAAGAAAAGATTATAAGAACTACCTGAGCATGAAGAACATTTAAATCAATTGCAGGTCAAATTACAGGAGGATGAATTGGGTATTCAGTTGGTGAAAATTTTAGATGAGAAGGTGTTGAAAACTGTAATAAACTAGGTAGCAGTGAGCAATCATCCATTGGAAGATCAATTTTTTTTATTCCAGCCAGAGTGGCAAATATAAAATCCCAAGTTTCCAAACATGAGATCACTATTAGATTCCTAGAGCCAATAGGGTTTGAGACCATCACGACAGATGCAAATATTCGGAAGAAATTCATAAATGATGTGGCTAGGTCCACTTAGCATTTTTTGTTTTATTAATACATTTTGTAATATTTTCCTAAGTTAGCGAGTCCACTAGGAGACAAAGGCCATTTTGTAATTGATTTGTAAAAGAAGCCCAAAGGGCAAGGGGAGACCAAGAGACATTTGAAATTGTATAAATAGAGATCAAGTCGATAGAGTAAAGGACCTTTTCATGCTATCTTTCTCAAAAGTTATTGTAAGAAGAACTACTTCCTTTTATAATAAAAAAGTCATATTTTATGCTGGAGAAGGCACTGTGAAGTCTCAAATGCAATCTGTAGATTGGTTGAATGTGGAATTACTTATGTTTCAACTTTTTCTACGAATTGTGAGATCATTTTAACTTACGAATTATTTCCATGTTATGAATGATTTGTTGTTTATTTTGTGAAACTTACGTAGTATATTGAGGAATGAATGTTTTAACTAACAATGAGCTATCTCTTTGTTTATATTTCTACTTACATTCCTGTATTCTAAATTATGAACAACTATCTGTAATATTCTATATGCATGTTTTACAGTACATTACTCATCATTAATTACAATATTTCTCCCTAGGGATTCATTAGATAGAATTAGTTAGCATTAGCATAAGTTGTTATTTGTCGATGATTTAGAAACGAAAGAGGTAAGACAAGAGGTAAGAACCTACGCATCACATTTTGAACTCTTTGTTATCTCTATTTATGCACTTAATTAGGCGCTTGTGTATCACATATAAAGATAAAATTACAAAATACACTTAAACGGTTGACCGAACCACAACTGGTAAAACAAGCTTTAATCGTTACTTGACCTATAGTGTCCAGACCACAAACCAAACTGATTCCCCATACCAAACAATAACTAGCTAATTAGGAACTCTTATTAGGGAGAATCATTACTGTTGTTACCTGGGATCTTCCAGGACTCAACAGTTTTTGGCACTAGAAGGAAGGCCGCCAGTGCATGGCTCGCCGAGGAAATTCATTTTCTCGAGAATTCTCCACCTGTGACAGTTCTGAAACCAGTTTCCCTCAAAGACATAGTCCTGAAGAAAAAGTCATAGATTATCTCTATCCCATTGATAATGAGGTGGTTGATGATTTAAGGATAATTACAAGGGAGTATGCAAAGAAGATTGGAGGATTACCCATTATTCCTGCTTTTCCTAGAAGAGAGTTTCATAATGTTCATGTATTTGTAACTTTAGAATGTATTCACTTGTATATCTTATTTATTGTACCCCCGATGCTTATTATGGGAAGTGTCTATAATGTACTTGAGTCATGTCATGCCCTGATATTCCTATCGAGAAATTCAATAATGTAAACAAGTCATCTAAAGTCATTGTGGGTAACCCTTCTATTGATCAAGGGTTAAAGTCCCTGCAATTGTGGGTCCCTAGGGTTATTAGACTCTCCTAGCGAAGTCGTCCCTTGTGAGTTATTGTCAAGTCATGAATTAGTATAAATAGAGAGGGAGCTTCTCTATTTATCACACATTTCTATCACACTCAGTTGTAGCACATAACTGAGAGAGAAGAAGTTGTTGGGACAAGAGAGAGAGAGAATACTACTGTCAGGAGATCATCTTACTTTTTTTGGGGTTTTTCTTTCGGTGTTGATTCGATCTCTGAGGAATTTGTGGGGTTTTCTCCTTTATGGTTTCCCTGAGGAAAAACGTTTTGTTCATTATCTCTTATGTTTGATTGATTTTCTTGTTATTCTCTTAGTTAAAGATCCTAAGATAATGCTAGCTTAAATGATAAAAATATAACATGGTATCAGATCCAACCTGAGAAGAAGACACTGTGTAGCTATAGAAACTAGGGCTTCCTTTTTTTGGATCTCTCTCCGCATATTTTAAGCAAAAGAAGGCTGGATTGACTCCCCTCTCCAAGGCACATCTTTCTGTTGAAGCAGAATCTGATTCTTAGCATTTTCAATTTTTGACCCAACACTACTGCCGAAAATTAGGGATTCCCACGGAAGTGGAATTTTTGAGTAATCCCAGGCCTGGATTGATTTCCTCCCAAAAATTGAAGTTTAGAGATCAAGATCAAAGTTTTTGGTTCAACAGAACTCCAAGAAAGTCAAACCCTAATCTAATCCTGAACTAGCTCTACAAAAATTCAACTCCAGATCCAAATCCGACATCTTAACCTGGTAATATCTAAATCTTTTGTATCTCCATTTGAGGTTCTCAGTTAAGATGTCTTATCATACAAAGCTTGATGAAAAGCTTGAGAAAGATAATCATACTTCTGAGCCTAGAAGTATAGGATCTCCCTTGTCATGGAAGAAAATGAGTTGGATTCCTACATCAATGAGGAGGTTCTAGTTCCAGAGGGAGATGAGGCTAAGGAATTACAAAAGAATAAATTGGTCACGGCTAAGAGAATTATTGCTAATTCAATCAAGGATCACCTCATACCATAGGTGTCCTCCCTAAAGACACCTAAAGATATGTTTGATGCCCTGAACAAACTAATTGAAGGAAAGAACATAAAAGAGAAGATGAATCTGAGAAACCAACTGAAGAATGTAAAGATCCAGAATGCGGAGACTATCCAATCTTACTTTACAAGGGTCTCTCAGATTAGGGAACAGTTGGAAGTGGTAGATGAAGAAGTAGAGAATGCAAAAATTGTGATGAACACCTTGAATGGTCTCCCTAGGGCTTGGGACTCTTTCATTGAATGGATCTATGCCAGAAAGAAGCTATTCAAGTTTAGCATACTGTGGGAGGAATGCTCACAAGAAGAAGCTTGAATATTAGCACAAGAAGAAAAGATGGGAAGTGAATATCAAGCTCTCACTGTGCAATCCAAGAAAACTAGAACAAGCCATCACAGAGGTAAGCACTCTCACCAAAAGAGTAACTTTAGAAAGTCTAAAGGTATGTCTAAGTTCATTTTCTATACATGTGATGAAAGAGGACACTTTGCAAGAGATTTTCCTAGAAACAAAGATAGATCTCTCAAGAAGAAGGGAAACAAGAAAATACATCATGCTCATGCTGCAGAAGATGATGATCCTTCCAAGAAGAGAATCAGATAAGACAGTGATGATTCTTCAAGTGATGAAGAATATATTTTGATTTCCGCTCTCACGGGAAACATCACACATGGAAGAAATGATTGGCTTATAGACAGTGGCAATTCCAAACATATGATAGGATTCAAAGAATCCTTTGTGAAACTATCAGAACATGAATCACCCCACAAGGTGAAACTTGGAGATGACTACCAGTATCCAATAAAAGGTAGTCGATAATCCTCCTATAAGCTATATTTTGGAAAGTATATAAAGATGAAGGATGTATTGTTTGTACTAGGATTAAAGAAAAACATCCTCTCCATATCTGGATTTGATGCAAAAGGCATGAGGGTTGCATTTGTAGATGGCCAAGTGCTCATGTGGCCAAAGGGAAAGACTATTGATGATGCAATAGTGATTGGGGAACAAGAAGGAGGCCTATAGAAATTTAAGGGCCAACCAAAACAAGCTTTGGTCCATGAATCAGTAGAGCCAAATGAACTTTGGCATAGAAGGCTTGCACATGTGCACTACATGGCACTACCACTTGTAAGCAAAGTTGTTGAAGGACTTCTAGAAATTCAGAAAAAACATGACGGTGTCTACAAAGGATGTGTGAAGGGAAAAAACACAAAGAAGACATTTCCAAGTAGAGAGAGCAAAGCAAAAGGAGTCTTGGAAATCATTCACTACGATGTATGCGGTTCGATGTCATCTAGTTCATTAAGCAGGTATGTATACTATGTTTCTTTTATTGATGATTTTTTTAGGAAGACATGGATATACTTCTTTAAGAACAAAGATGAAGTATTCAGCAAGTTCAAGGAGTTCAAATCCTTGATCGAGAACCGCAAAGAAAAGAATATCAAGACCTTTCAATCAGATAATGGCAGATAATTCACATCAAATAAATTCAAAAAAATATGCAAAGATTCAGGGATTAAGAGGGAGTTAACCACTCCATCTAATCCACAACAGAATGGGGTTGCAGAAAGGAAGAATATAACAACCATGGAAGCTACAAGGGCTATGATTCATGATCAATATCTTCCCATGCATCTATGGGAAAAAGCTGCAAGAACTACGGTGTATGTACAGAACTGTACTCCTTACAGAGTACTCGAGAACAAGACACCTAAAGAAGTCTTTTCCGGCAAGAAACCATAATTCAGCCATCTCAGAATATTTGATTGTCCAGTGTACATACATATTCCAAAAGAAAAGAGGACAAAGTTAGATCCTTCAAGAAGGAAGGGTACATTTGTGGGATACTCTAAAAGCTCGAAGGCTTATAGAATATACTTCCCAGGATTCAAGAAGATCGACATCAGCAGGGATGTAACATTTGACAAAGACTCCGCTTACAACAAATCCAGAAAGAGACCTACTAAAGAAAGTGAAAAAACAGAAGTACCCAAAATTCATGACACAACCATGAACGAAGAAATTCAAGAATTAGAAGAACCTCAAGAATATGTAGATCCACCTCAGGAGAATAATCCTCACAAGAGGAAACCTTCTTGGGTATGAGAAGCTATCCAAGGTACAAAAATATATGAGGCTATAGAAGAAAATCACAGAGAAAGGAAAAGAACCAGGTCATGCTCTAGTTATGTAGCCTTATTATGTGAATTTATCAATAAAGAACCTTCCAACTCTGAAGAAGCGGTAGAAAGAAAAGAATGGAAGGATGCTATGATCTAAGATTACCAGTCGATCATGAGGAATGGTGTTTGGGATATTATTCCAAGACCAGAAGGGAAGTTTGTTGTAACTTCCAAATGGATCTACAAGATCAAGCATGCTGTAGATGGAAGCATAGAAAAATATAAAGAAAGATTTGTGGCTCGTGGCTTCTCCCAAAAAGATGGAATAGATTATGAAGAAACTTTTGCACCTATAGCCAGATACACTTCCATCAGATCAGTACTTGCTCTAGCTATAGTAATGAAATGGAATATACACCAAATGGATGTCAAGACTGCTTTCTTGAATGGTGTATTGGAACAGGAAGTGTATGTGGAGCAGCCACTCAGTTTTGAGACACATGACAAGGATACTCATGTGTGTAAATTGAAGAAAGCCTTGTACATTTTGAAATAGGCACCCAGGACATGGAATGGAAAAATTGATAGCTTCCTATCCAGTTTGGGATTTACCAAGAGTAAAGCAGATCCCAACCTTTACTACAAGGTTGAAGATGATAACCCAATGATAATCCTATTGTATGTAGATGATCTGGTTGTAACGGGTATGGATGGGTTGATTGTTGATACGAAGAGGAAGCTTTCTTCTAAGTTTGAAATGAAGGACTTGGGTATGATGCAGTATTTTCTAGATATGGAGGTGTGGTAGAATGAAAATGGAATTTCCCTAGGAAAAGGGAAGTATGCGGTAGAGATCCTGAAGAGATTTGGGATGATGGATTGCAAAGAAATGACCACACCTATGGCATTGAACCTAAAGCTATTGAGTGATGCTTGGCATGAGAAGTGGTTGATGCCACGATGTATCGTTAGATGATTGGGTCCTTGATGTACCTGATGAATACGATACCAGATATTTGCTTTGCTGTGAACACCTTGAGCCAGTTTTTGACAGATCCGAGACATGTTCACTTGATTGCTGCAAAACATATTCCGAGGAAACTAAAGGGAACAATTGATTATGGTCTCAAGTATGAGACGAATAAGAAGATTAACCTGGAAGGTTATGTTGATTCAAATTGGGTAAGCAGTGCTATTGATAGAAAGATAAATTCATGATGTTGCTTCAGTATGGGATCAGGTGGGATCTCCTGATTTAGCAGGAAGCAATCTTATGTGGCACTGAGTACAGAAGAAGCAGAGTATGTTACAGCTTTTTCAGCTAGTTGTGAGGCAGTATGGCTGAGGACGCTACTGTCTGATTTATTTGATCTCTAGTTGGATGTTACTTGTATATATTATGAGAACCAGAGTTGTGTGAAGTTGTCTAAGAACCCGGTGTTCCATGACAAGTCGAAGCATATCGAGAGAAAATATCACGATATCAGGAATATGCTGCAGAGAGGAACAGTGAAGCTCCAGTATGTTGCGACGGACAAATAGATAGTTGATGTGTCGACTAAGCCATTTGCTAAAGTGAAGTTTGAATACTTTAGGGAGAAACTTGGTGTTCTCCAGATCGAGGTTACCTCCAAGGGGAAGTGATGATTCCATGAGACATTCTGACATGGTGAGAGGATTGGTTCCTTCCATGGTTAGATGTAAGGGCTGAGCCATTCTGTCATGATGAGAGGATTGGTTCCTTCCATGGAAGATGTAAGTGCTAAGGCATTCTGAGGTGACTATGGGATGTGTTCCCACATGATCAGATATAAGTGTTGAATTCCATTCTCTAGGAGAATGGAGGTACTTGGTCAGTTACCAAGAATACTTAGTGTGGGATTGAGAGCCATTCTGGTGCGATGTGTTTACACATTGTCAAATGTAAGTGCAGAGCCATTCTGGTGTGATTTGTTCACACACGGTTAGATGTAAGTGCAGAGCCATTCTAGAGCGATGTGTTTACGAATGGTCAGATTTAAGTGCAGATCCTTTCTGACAAGATGAGGTCGGTTTTTTAGATTTTTAACATTAATCTAGCATTATATTAGGATATTTAACTAAGAGAATAACAAGCACAACAATCAAACACAAGAGATAATGAAGACAATGTTTTTCCTCGAGGAAACCATAAATGGAGAAAACCCTGCAAATTCCTTAGAGATAGAATCAACACCAAAAGTAAAACCCAAAATGGTAAGGTGATCTCCCCATAGTAGTAGCCTCTTTCTTTCTAGCCCCGACAACTTCTTCTCCCTCAGCTATGTGATAGAACTTAGTGTGATAAATAGAGAGCCTCACTCTCTATTCATACTAATTCTCGACTTGACAGTGACTCACTAGGGCTGACTTCACTAGGTGATTTTAACAACCCTAGGGCCACAGAACTATGGGGACTTTAACCCTTGAACAATTGGAGGGTTACCCACATTGACTTGACATTACTTGTTTACATTATAGAAACTCCCGATCATAACATCGGGGCATGACATGACTCAATTACATTACAAACACTTCCTGGAATAAACATTGGGGTACAACACATAAGAAATACAAGTGAATACATTCCGAAGTTACAATTACATCAACACTCCCTCTTAACTAGGAAGGTATTCTCTTGACACAATTTATCAGCACAAGTCTTCTTCTCTGTATCATCTAGATCATCATCGAGTCCTTGTCATATTCAAGTCATCTTCTTCTAGATTTGGATCATCACTCGATTTGGATTATCATCACTGGATCTAGATCATCACTGGATCTGGATCATCACATGATCTGGATCATCATGACTGGATCTGGATCATTACTCGATTTAGATCATCTCTAGTTCTGGAACATCTCTATTGGATCATCATCACGAGTGCTATTTGTTGATTCTTCTCGTCATAGGAAGTTCTACAAAGCTATCCCTTTTTCATGCTAGTTATAGGGCTAGCCTCCATGTAGGTCTTTTCCAGCACTTATTTCTGACCCTAAGTCAGAATGGCTCACCCAACACTTACATCTGATCATGTAGGAACCAATCCTATAGTCATACCAGAAAGGCATGCTGAACACTCACATCTGACCGCGTGGGAACAAATCCCACAACCCTATCAGAAAGGCCTAGCACTCACATCTAACAACCAATGTCAGAAAGGCCCAGCACTTACATTTAAACATGAGAGGAGCCAATCCTCCATGCCCAAAGGAATCTGCACTTACATATGATCATTGTAGGAACCAATCCTATAATCGAATTAGAATGGCTCTGCACTTACATCTGATCATTGTAGGAACCAATCCTACAATCACCTCTGAATGGCTCTGGACTTACATCTGATCATGTAGGAACCAATCCTACAGTCACTTCAGAATGGCCCTCAGTCTCAGACTAAGATTTCCTAGTAACTGACCAGGTGCCTCCATTCCAAGAATGACATTTAGTGGTTATATCTGATCATGTAGGAACCAATCCTACAATCACATCAAAATGACCCTCATTCCCAGACTGAGCTTTCCTGGTAACTAACCAGGTGCCTCCATTCCCAAAATGGAATTCAGCGCTTATATCTGATCATGTAGGAACCAATCCTACAGTCACATCAAAGTGTCTCAGCACTCACATTTGACATGGAAAGAACCAATCCTCTCACCATGATAGAATGGCTCAGCCATTACATCTAACCATGGAAGGAACCAATACTCTCACCATGTCAGAATGGCTCACGAAATCATCACTTCCCTTTGGAGGGAAACTCAATCTAGAGAACACCAAGCTTCTCCCTGAAGTACTCAAACTTCACTCTAGCTAATGGCTTTGTCAACACACCACCTATCTATTCATCTGTTGAAACATACTGGAGCTTCATTGCTCCTCTTTGCACCATATCCCTAATATAGTGATACTTGATCTCGATATGCTTTGAATTGTCATGGAACACCGGGTCAACTTCACACAACTTTGGTTTTTGCAATGTATACAAGTAGCATCCAACTGGAGATCAAATAAATCAGAAAGTAGCTTCCTTATCCATACTGCCTCACGACTAGCTGAACAAGTTGTGACATACTCTGCTTCAGCTGTACCCAGTGCCACACAAGATTGCTTCCTGATAAACCAAGAGATCACACCTGATCCCATATTGAAGCAACACGCTGAAGTGCTCTTCCTATCGATGGCACTACCTGCCCAATCTGAATCAACATAACCTTTCAGGTTAATATTTTAATTTGCCTCATACTTGAGCCCATAATCAATTTGTACCCTTCAAGTACCTTAGAATATGCTTTGCGGCAATCAAGTCAACATGTCTCGGATCTGTTAGGAATTGGCTCAAGGTGTTCACAGCAAAGAAAATATCTGTTCTCGTGTTAGTCAGGTGCATCAAGGACCCAATCATCTGATGATACATCGTAGCATCAACTGCTTCTAATGAAGCATGAATCAATAGCTTCAAGTTCGATGCCATAGGTCTTGTCATGGCCTTGAATTCCATCATCCCAAACCTCTTCAGGATATCTAATACATACTTCCCTTGTCCAAGGGAGATTCCATCTGCATTCTACCACACCTCCATGCCTAAAAAATAGTGCATCATATCCAATTCCTTCATTTCGAACTCAGCAACAAGATTCCTCTTTGTATTAGTAATCAACCCATCCATACCTATTACAAACATATCATCTACATACAATAGGAGTATCACTGGGTTACCATCTTCAACCTTGTAGTAAAGGTTGGAATTTGCTTTAGTTTTGGTAAAACCCAAACTGGATAGAAAGCCATCAATTCTGTTGTACCATGTCCTGGGTGCCTGTTTCAAACCATACAAGGATTTCTTCAATCTACTCACATGAGACTCCTCGTCATGTGTCTCAAAACTGAGTGGATTCTCTACATACACTTTCTCTTCCTCTACACCATTCAAAAAAGCAGTCTTGACATCCATTTGGTGTATCTTCCATTTCATTATTGTAGCTAGAGCAAGTAATGATTTGATGAAAGTGTATATGGCTATAGGTGCAAAGGTTTCTTCATAATCTATTCCATCTTTTTGTGAGAATCCACAAGCCACGAATCTTGCTTTATATTTCTCTATGTTTCCATCTACAGCATGCTTGATCTTATAGATCCATTTGGAAGTTACAACAGACTTCCCTTCTGGTATTGGGACAACATCCCAAACATCATTCTTCATGATCGATTGATACTCTTCGATCATAATATCCTTTCATTGTTTCCTTTATGTATATTCTTCATAGTTGGAAGGTTCATTATTGATAAAGTCACATAATAAAGCTACATACCCAGAGCAAGACCTGGTCCTCTTTCTTTCTCTGTGATTCTCTTCTGGAGCCCCATATCTTTCCACACCTTGGATAGCTTCTCGTACGCAAGCAGTTTTACTAATGTGAGGATTCTTCTCCTAAGGTGGATCTATAGGTTTTTGAGGTTCTTCAAATTCTTGATCTTCTTCTTTAGTTTCTTCGTTCATGGTTGTGTCATGAATTCTGGGTGCTTCTAATTCTTTAGGATTTTCAACAGGTCTCTTTCTAGATTTGTTGTAAGATGAGTCTTCATCAAATGTTACATCCCTTCTGATATCGATATTCTTGAATCCTAGGAAGTATATTCTGTAAGCCTTCAAGCTTTCAGAGTATCCCACAAATATACCCTTCTTTCTTGAAGGATCTAACTTTGTCCTCTTTTATTTCGGAATGTGTATGTACACTAGATAGTCGAATATTCTGAGATGGTTGAGTTTTGGTTTCTTGCCAAAAAAGACTTCTTCAGGTGTCTTGTTCTCGAGTACTCTGTGTGGAGTATGGTTCTGTACATACACCGCTGTTCTGGCAGCTTCTTCTCATAGATGCATGGGAAGATCTTGATCATGAAGCATTGCTCTTGCAGCTTGCATGAGAGTTCTATTCTTCCTTTCTGCAACCCCATTCTGTTGTGGATTATATGGAGTGGATAACTCCCTCTTAATCCATGAATCTTTACATAACTCTTTGAATTCATTTGATGTGAATTCTCCACCATTGTCTGATCGAAAGGTCTTGATCTTCTTTTCAGTGTGGTTCTCCATCAATAATTTGAACACGCTTTGAATTCCTTGAACTTGCTGAAAACTTCATCTTTGTTCTTCATAGAGTATATCCATGTCTTCCTAGAAAAATCATCAATAAAAGAAACATAGTATACATACCTGCTTAAAGATCTGAATGACATTGGATCGCATACATCAAAGTGAATAATTTCCAAGATTCCTTTTTGCTTTCGCTACTTGGAAATGCCTTCTTTGTGTTCTTTCCTTTTGCACATCCTCTGTAGACTACTTCATGTTTTGCTTGAATTTTTGGAAGAAATTCAACAACTTTGCTTGCAAGTGGTAGTGCTCTGTAGTGCACATGTGCAATCCTTCTATGCCAAAGTTCATTTTTCTCTATTGTGTCATGGACCAAAGCTTGTTCTAGATGGCCCTTCAATTTGTATAATCCTCCTTCTTGTTCTCCAATTACGATTGCGTCGCCAATAGTCTTTCCTCTTGGCCATCTAAAAATGAAACCCTCATGTCTTTTGCATCCAGTGCCGATATGGAGAGAAGATTCTTCTTTAGTCCTAGTACAAACAAGACATCCTTCAATTTCATAGACTTTCTAGAATATAGCTTAAAGGAGGATTCACCACTACCTTTTATGGGATATTGGTAGTCATCCCCAAGTTTCACCTTATGGGGTGAATTATGTTCAGATAGTTTCTCAAAATATTCCTTGAATCCTATCATGTGTTTCGAATCCCCATTATCAATAAGCCAATCTTTACTTCCATGAATGATAGTTCCCGTGAGAGAAGAGATCATAACATATTCTTCATCACTTGAAGAGTCTTCACTTTCTTGTTTTACTTTCTTCCTGAGAGGATCATCATCCTTAGCAGTGTGAGCATGATGTCTTATTTTGGATTTCTTCTTCTTCTTGGATCCACTCTTATTCATGGGACAATTTCTAGCAAATTTTCCTCTTTCTTCACATGTATAACATCTGAGTTTGGATGGATCCCTTTTTACAAAATTATCTTTCTGATGAGAATGCTTACCTTGGTGATGATGATTTTCCCTTCTTCCTTTCTTGGAGTGTACTGTGAGAGCTTGATCTTCACTTCCCATCTTTTCTTCTTGAGCTGCTATTCGAGCTTCTTCTTGTGAACATTCTTCCCACAGTCTATTGAAATTCATTAGCTTCTTCCTAGAACATATTCCTTAAATGAAAGAATCCCATGACCTAGGGAGACCATTCAAGGTTGTCATCACAATTTCCGCATTCTCCACTTCTTCATCTACTTCTTCAAGTTGTTCTTTGATCCGGGAGACCCTTGTGAAGTATGACTGGATGGTCTCCTCATTATGGTTCTTTACATTCTTCAACTGGTTTCTTAGATTCATCTTCTGGTTTATGTTCTTCCCTTCAAATAGTTTGGTTAGGGAATCAAACATAGCTTTAGGTGTCTTGAGGGAGGACACCTATGGTATGAGGTGATCCTTGATTGAATCAGAAATAATACTCTTTTACATAACCAAATTCATCTTATGTAAGGCCTTAGCCTCATCTTCCTCTAGAAATGGAACCTCCTCATTGATGTAGGAGCCCAACTCAGTTGCTTCCAGGACCAGGGAGATCCTATACTTCTAGGCTTGAAAGTTATCAGCTCCCTCAAGCTTTTCATCAGGCTTGGTATGATGAGACATCTTAATTGAGAACCTCAAATGGAAATACAAAATATTTAGATCTTACCAGGTCAAGATGTTGGATCTAGATTTGGAGTTGAATTTATACAGTGCTGGTTCAGGAGCATATTAGGGTTCGACTTTCCTAGAGTTCTGTCCAACAAAATTCTTTGATCTTGATCTCTAAACTTCGATTTTGATGAGGAGATCAATCAAGGCCTGGTCTCACTCTAAAAATCCACTTCTATGGAAATCCCTAATTTCCAGCAGCAATGTCAGGTCCAAAACTAAAAAAGCTCAGAATCAGATTCTGTTTCAACAGAAAGATGCACCTTAGGGAGGAGAGTGATCCCAACCTTCTTTTGCCGAAATTCTGTGGAGAGAGATCCAAAAGGTAGGTATCCCTATTTCCCGCAGCTGCATAGTGTCTTCTTCTCAGGTTAGCTCTGATACCATGTTAGATTTTTAACATTAAGCTAGAATTATATTAGGATCTTTAACTGAGAGAATAAAAAGCACAACAATCAAACACAAGAGACAATGAACACAGTGTTTTTCCTCGGGGAAACCATCAATGGAGAAAACCCCACAACTTCCTTAGAGATAGAATCAACACCAAAAGCAAAACCCCAAAAATAGTAAGAATATTTTGTAATGTAATTGAGTCATGTCATTCCCCAATGTTTCGATCAGGAGTTTCTATAATGTCAACAAGTCATCTCAAGTCAATGTGGGTAACCCTCCTATTGTTCAAGGGTTAAAGTCCCCGCAGTTCTGGGGCCCTAGGGTTGTTAGACTCACCTAGTGAAGTTAGCCCCAGTGAGTCATTGTCAAGTCAAGAATTAGTATAAATAGAGAGTGAGTCTCTCTATTTATGACACACTCACTGATAGAGAGTGAGTTGGGGTTTGGGGTTTTTCTTTTGGTGTTGAGACTACTACTGTCGAGAGATCATCTTACTATTTTTGGGGTTTTGCTTTTGGTGTTGATTCTATCTCTGAGGAAGTTGCGAGGTTTTCTCCTTTATGGTTTCCCCAAGGAAAAATTTTGTGTTCATTGTCTCTTATGTTTGATTGTTGTGCTTGTTATTCTCTCAGTTAAATATTCTAATATACTTCTAGCTTAAATGATAAAAATCTAACACGTAAGAAGGATCGTCCTTACTTAGAAAACTCGGTATTAGTAAAATACTTTGAAGAACTTGTAGAAACATCTTTGCAAGAAATTGTGCAACATCGAAATCAGTTGGGACTAGATTCCCCTCACTGCTCACCTTTTTGAACCCCTGTCCAGTCTCCTCCTCTCCATAGTAGAATCATGGCAAATGTGAATGCAAATCAGCCTCCTACACCACCTTCATGGAGGGCTAGATATTCTCTAAACCTTACCCCTACGTTGCATCCCATGCCTCAGAATTTTGACAAGTGATTTCCCAAGTTTGAACCAAATGAAGAAATTCTTGTGGATGATCATTTGCAAAGTTTTTATCTATCTTTAGAAGGTTTACAAGAAGCATAAGATGAAGACATAGTATGCAGATTGTTCGTCCATACTCTCAAGGGAAAAGCAGCCTCATGGTATTTTTCCATGCAGGAAAATTCAATTACAAATTGGAATACCTTTGAGAGATTGTTTAGAAACAAATATGGAATCTAGAGGACCCATGTTGATTTAATTAAAGGATTGATTGCCCTAAGGAAAGAAAAGAAAGAAAGGGTGCATAACTTCACTTAGAGGTTTGTTGCCTACATGAATAATTTTGATGTAGCTACAAAACCTACTGGAAACACCCTAATTGAGTATTACACTTCAGCTCTTGGTCTTGACCTAGGCATGTTTTTCAAAAGATCGGTTAAGCTCACCTTAGTAGAGAATTATGAAGAAGCTAAGAAGGTGGAAGCTGAAATGGAGAGTATAGACAAATATCTTGTACAATCAGAAGAAAAAACCTATGGGAACAGAAATCCTCTGTTGTTAACTAAGCCTAAAGATGAGCTGTCACAGGAATTAGATGGTGTGGTAAAAATGATGCATAAATTGTCAAATAGAGTAATTGACCTGGAAAAGTAGAAGGAGGCTCATAAACAATACAAACCTTATTATAAAAAGACAGATGATAATGGTCAACCCAAACCTCCCTCACATAGTCCCTCGGCTATGAATTTAACAAAGGAGGGAATGGACAATTTCTGTACATTCCATTAGTAGCCTCACTCTGAAAAAAAATTCCCATAGTGGATAAATTCTATGACTTTAGTGATGAACCAGCTATTAGATTCCAATTTGATGAAAACTCTAGATGAGAAAGAGAAAGGTCATGAACCAACATAAACCATAGAAGAAGACACTTTGGTTGTATGGGATTGTGTTTCCATGTTTAATATAGAGGATGACGATATCACCGAGGAAGAAGAAATACAAAAAATGAATGTTACAACAAGGAGTCAGAGCTCATTGAAAGAGGATAACATGATACTGCCCAAGATAAAGAAACTTTAGGAAAACATGAAAAAAATAGAGAATAATACTCAAACTATTAATATACCAGAGTTTGTCATCTCAATCCAGAGTCCCAAGATAGTCAATATGCCTATGAAGTCTACAGAAAACAAAGTTGAGAATGTCTAGAAGAATTCCATTGAACATGAAATGGGATATGACATTATAGAAGATATTAAAAATACTAAAGCAAACATATCTTTGTTTGAAATGTGTAATCTACCCCAACAAAACGAAAATCTATTGAAGTCACTTGAGACACCTATGAAGGAACCCCATAATGATAACGAAGTCGATGAAGGGATTGGTGAAGCAAGTTTAGGAGGAAAGTAAAAATATAGAAGTCCAACATTCTTACTTACTTTTGAAATTTTCAATTGTAACGTGCATAACTGTTTGGTGGACTCCGGAGCATCAATAAATGTCATGCCACTTTCAGTTTGAAAACAAATAAATGGTCAACCCAAGCAAATTACAGCTCAAGTTGTCCAATTAGATAGGACTGCATTGAAAGTGGTAGGAGAAATGGAAGATGTCCTAATACATTTATCGGCAAATGAGAGGGTCTGCCAATATATAGACATTGTTGTAGTAGATATATTGGACGCATATGGTTTTGTTTTGAGCTGGGACTGGTCAACAAAATTGGAGGAATATTTTTCCTCAAATTGGTGACATGCATGGTTACCTTATAAAGGTTGCTAGAATCAAATAAAGGTGTTAAGGGAACCTTAGATGAAGCACAACGTAACTCAGTTGGAAGGTAAGAATGAACCAGTTAATTTTGTTTTGTGAAACTATTTTCTTGAGCTTGAACCAGGAAATTATAAAGCTGAAGAAGCCAGTAACAAATCAGATATCCAGCTCAATCTCCTTCAATTTTCATGGGCTGATAAGATTGATTGTAATATAGTAGAGTTAGTCTCAGATGTAGGTAGTAGTTCAAATTCAGTAGGAGTAAAAAATTCCATCGATTCTTTATTTTGACGGTTCCAAAACCATGGACAGATCAGGAGCTGGCTGTGTCTTGATCGATCTAGAGGAAAATAAATATTTTCTTTCATATGTATTAGAATTTGAGTGCACTAATAACAAAAATGAGTACGAAGCATTAGTCCAGGGACTAAAAAAGGCAATGGAATTAAAAGTAAAAAATCTAAAAGTATATGGAGATTCCAAAATCATTTGTTAAACAAGTTTGAAACAAACTTCATTGCATATCACCACATTTGAAGGCTTATCAAAATTAAGTATGGGATTTATTAACAAATTTTGATGCATTCAATATCTCTTCAATTCCTAGAGTAAAAAATACAGCAGTTGATTTTCTAGCTACTTCAGTTGCAAGGCTGGTACCTACAAATAACAGATGTTCAATTGAATTGCTTTTTAGACCTCCTATTCCAGACAATATTGCCAATCTGAGGGTGTTTGATGATGATCAACAAATCTTGGAATGTATAATGAATGATGATACATTCAAAGGAGCCATAATAGATTATGAGGAGAATCAAGCAAATCTCCAAAATGGAAATTTCATTCCTAAAGGAGTTAGAACTTTGCAACAGAGGTTTGATCTAGACAACAATTTTAGAAAACTAGAAAATGTCAAGACACACAGTTCGTCTTTGCAGTTTGAGCTGATTAATCTAGGGTCAGAGGCTGAACCCAAATATGTGAATTTGGGTGAAGTGTTGTTCACCCAGGGATAGGAGAAAATTCATCCGTTTATTCAGACAATACATGGATGTATTTGCTTGGAATTATGAAGAGCTCAAAACTTATGACACCAAAATTATATAGCATGTTATTCCAATCAAAGTTGGAGTCAAACCTTATCAGCAGCCTCTGAGAAAGATGCACCCCAAACTAGAACCCCTAATTCAAACTGAGGTGAAAAATATTCTGGATGCTAAGATCATATTCAATATTAGAAATTCAGAATGGGTTTCAAACTTGGTGCCAGTATGAAAGAAGTCTGAAGAGATCAGACTTTGTGTTGATTTCAGGAATTTAAACTGTGCATTGGATAAAGACAATTACCCTGTCCCACCCATGGAACAGACATTACAAATGGTCTTAGGTTATGAGTTGTTTTCTCTGTTATATGGATTCTCAGGCTATAACCAAGTGCTAGTAGCAGAGGAAGATAGGCTCAAGACCACCTTTAGAACCAAGTGAGGGACTTTTGCATATAGAAGAATGCCCTTTGGACTCATTAATGCTGGAGCAACTTTCCAAAGGGCTATGGATATATATTTATGCAGTATGAATAGTCTATTTAGATGATGTCACGATATTTTCTAAGAAGAGAGAAGAACATGCATTTCATTTGAAGCATATTTTTGAACGTTGTAGAAAATATAGCATTTCTTTAAATCCTAAGAAATCTGTGTTTGTTGTTATAGAAGGAAAGCTATTGGGTCATGTTATTTTGAAAAAAGGGATCTCAATAGACCCAGAGAGAATTAAACCAATAGAACATATCCATTTACCCCATCATAAAAAAGGTATGATGTCTTTTATGGGGACAATCAATTTTGTGCGAAGGTTTGTGCCAGACTTTGCTCAAATAGTCAAACCTTTGCAACAAATGGTCAAGCAAAGGGTTCAATTCAAGTTGATTGATTCAGAGAAGGATGCATTTAACAAGATCAAGAAATCAATAGCTCATGCACCATCACTTAAGAGTCCCAACTTTGAAAAATATTTTATCTTGTACACTTTTGCTTCAAATGATTCATCAGCATTAGTGCTTACGCAAAAAGAAGAAGGGGGAGATGATACCCCATATCGTTTATGAGAACTATTCTGCAAGGGGTTGAATTGAATTATCCCATGGTTGATAAGAAATCTTATGCATTTTTTAAGGCGGTGAAGCAATTCAAACTGTATATACTTAAGAACTATACCAAAGTGATAGTTTCACACCCCACAGTCCGATCTCTTTTTGTACAGAAAGAGTTAGGAGAAAGAAGAGATAACTACGTAATATCCTTGCAAGAGTACGAACTTGAATTCAAACCAGCAACTATAGTCAAATTACGAGGGATCTGCAAATTTATGGCTGAGAGTCAAGACAATGAAGATAACAATTGGGATAATGAAGCTGAGTTACACATGGTGGATGCATGTCCTTTATTCACAGCTCTAGAATCATGGTATAGAGACTTAGTTCATTATCTTAAGGAGGGATACTTGCCTGAAAATTGGAATACCAAGAAAAGGAGAGCATTACGCTTAAAATATGCTTTATATCAGATTATTGATGGAGTGCTATTTAGGAAAAACTATGATGGAGTGTTCCTCAAATGATTGGAATGTGAAGATGCAACTAAGGTTGTGGTAGAACTACATGATGGACCTGCTGGAGGTCATTTCTCAAGAGATACAACAACACAAAATATTTTAAGAGTAGGATATTACTGGATGACTTTGTTTAAATATGCTCATGCTCATGTCAGGAAATGTGATACTTGTCAAAGGAGCGGTGGAAGACAAGAAAAGGCAGCAGGACCTTTAAAGCAAGTTATTATTTCAAAACCATTCGAGCAATGGGGGATTGACATTATCAAAGAGATCAATCCAAATTCTTCATTGCAGCATAAGTACATCTTGACAGCAACATACTACTTCACCATATGGGTAGAATCCATTCCATTGAAAAAAGTGAATGAAGATGTAGTTATGGACTTCTTGGAAGACCATTTTATGACTAGGTTTGGGGTTCCAATTTCCCTAGTTTTTTATAATGCTTCATATTTTTCATCTATTAAATTGACTGCATTTGCAAATGAAAAGGAATTAAGGTAAATTATTCTGCTAACTACTATCCACAAGGTAATGGTCTAGCATAATCTACAAATAAAAACCTCATTAGGATTTTGAAGAAAACAGTCATAGAAAATCAAAGGAGTTGGCACCTAGCTTTTCCTAATGCACTCTGGGCTAATAGAGTCACACCAAAGAATTCCTTAGGTGTGTCACCCTATACTCTAGTCTATGGGAAAGGAGCTATCCTTCCTCCCAACATTTTGTTGACATTCTCTCAACTATCCCAAGCTTATAGAGGAACCGACAATGAAGTTCTACAAATATGAATCAATAATCTGCTAAAGTTAGTGGAGTCTAGATCCAGATTAAGCGAGAGGTTTAAACATCAATAGGAAATGGTGAAGTGATGGTTTGATAATCACAAAGCCAAAAAGAAGGAATTTGAAGTAGGTGATTTGGTTCTTAAATGGGATTACCCACATGATGAGAAGGGAAAGCACACTAAATTTCAACAATTATGGATAGGTACTTTTCAGATTGCAGAGAAGTTAGGCCCCTCAACTTATAAATTGCAAGATTTACAGGGGTGGGAAGAGAAATTGTCGGTAAATGGTTTTGTTCTAAATCCATATTTTTCTTAATTCTTTTTTAATTTTCTTTGTACATAATTAAAGCGTTTGATGGTTTTCAGCCTTGCTTTATTTAGATTAGTTTTGCTTGATTTACATTTTTACTTTCTTAGAGTTTTATTTCTTGTATTTTTGGTTTTCTTTACTTTATATTTCAATAAACCAGCACAACCTTTGGTTTTGGAGTTCATCAAAGTCTTGGATAAACTAAAATATTTTGAGCAAGGACTACTTGCTATTTGCACATACATCATGCTTAAGGATCCTTTAAGATTAGCAAATTATATGAATAGACTATGAGCACATTGAAGTCTCGTTTAATCGTTGTAAAATAACTAAGGTCATAAAAGTCTAGAATACTATTTTGAGGCTCCATTCACTTAACACTAAAGTATGTCCTAGGAAGCTAACAACAAAGGACCCATGGAGAGGAATCAGGGTAAGCATTTGTATGGTATTTAAATGATCCCATGCCACAAATGAAAGCCAAAAGGATAAAAGAGTCAAGTCTCCCAAAAAGAAAGCATACATCAAAAATTCATACTAAACAAAATCAGTTTGAATAAGATTGCTCGAAAGTTATTCTCCGTCCGTGAGATGAAATCAAAATAGCTCTCACACAAAAGGACACTATGGATGGAAGAACCTAAACCAAGTTTCAAAAAGAAAGCAATCCGGGAGGACTCAAAAGGAAAAAAGTCCAGAAGCATCAAAAGAATGAAAAATGGCATGTGAATGAGGAACAAACGAATATATTTGTCCACAATCTGTTACAATCATGTGGTGTCTAAGTTGGAATCTATATGAAGGTAGAGGTAAAATAAACTTCATGTCTTGGCCTTAGAAGAGTTATCGAGACTTGGAAACCATGGTTCTCTTATCCCGTTGGACCATAATCAATGTTAAAAAGTTCATAAATCGTGTATTCTATAAAATCAAGGCATATTAAAGGAATCTAATAAAATGATCTAACACGATACTTTAAAGCAGTTGTTGTTTCAAAATTCAATTGTTCAGAGATCTGTGTCCGCCAGTTAGTCACCAATTGTTGCTGCTGCAACATTTCCCAAAAATATTTTTTAGATATTTTTTGGCCCCCCTTTAAAAAATATTAGTTTCCTTTGTTTTGATTGTCATTTTGATTTTCTTGTACATCATGAATTTTGAAAAAAAAATCATTTTTCACCAAGGAAGAAAGTCTATTTTTTATCCGCAATGGCAGAAGGTTTCTCAGTTTCGAGCCGCTAAAGTGGGATCTTCTTTGTTTTCAAGCCACTACGACAAGCCTTTCCCAATTTGTGAGCCAAAATGATGGGCATATTTTCCTCTCACCACTGCAGTAGCTGAAGGTTGTTCATGATCATGCCACTATGGTGGGTATCTTTCTATCTTATGCGCCAATGTCTGTCTACTCCCACTATGTCGGTGAGATTTTCAAGTTACATCCACTATGGTGGCAATTTTTTATTGTCACTCAAATTGAGTCCTAGAGAGCCACTATTGCGTACATTTCCCTTTAAATTGTGAGCTTCTACGGAAACTACTTTTTCTGTTTGCGAGCCGTCGCCTGTTTAGTCCAACTACGAAAGAAAGTTGTGTAAGTCACGACCGTTACGGTGATAGACTGCGAGGTTCGTTTTATTTGACATCTAGGAGCCACTACAACAAGATTTTTCTATTTGACCTACCACAGCAGACTGTTCTACATAGTTTGTTGCAGAGGTATTGTTCGATAGGCTGTCGCAGAAATTTTTTGAGTTTCGGGTTGCTGTTGTGGATACAACGTTGTTTTATCTCCAATGTTTTTTTATTGTCAAGCCGTAATGATATTGTGGGGGAATATTGGATTGTGATATTTTTGTTGCATATGGAGTTGCTTGTTCAAGCCTCTGTGTCAGGGAATTGGTCATGATGACTTAAGTTCTCCAGCTCGTGGTTGGTTGGTGCCAATGGTGTTTTGGGTTCGCACGTGCAATTGAATTAGGGGTTTTAAAATCCTGAAATACTTTTGATTTGCTCATTTCCTTTTCTTTTTATGTTTTTTTTACGAAGTCGGTGAGCTTGGAGAACGTTGTCAATTTGAGGCCTACTTTGCGAATTCTGCAGTGAAGCTCACATGGCTCGTGCTCATTAGTCATTTGCAGTTACGTGGTGTTTTCTTCGACCAGATAGGGTTCTTATCTTTTGTCCTAGTAAATTATTTGTCTAGGCTTGCAATCTCTCCTTGATCGATGGTGTTAGTTTGGATGGGTATATAAGCGGGTTTTTTTGTTTCCTGTTGTATTTTAGGTCAAGTTGTCACCGTGTATTTTTCCTAATCCTTATGCATGTTCAGAGAAGTTTATTGCCCAGTCAGTTAGGTTAGAGGTGAGCCAAGCATTATGTTGGTATGAAGAGATTCGGGCTCTCACCCATGGGAATTGGTATGGGTTGCGGTTTTCCTTTCATATGCAGATCCCATACGTGGAAAATCCTTAGGTATTGACCATGGGATTTGTGGCATTGTTTCTTCCCAAGGGCATTGCCTCCATTTTTGGATTCTCCGAAGCTTTGTTATGCTTGTGAGAGAGAGTTTTTGATTCCAAGTGGGGGTTTTTTGCTGATAAGGAAGAAGAGTGTAGGGGTGTTTTCCAACAAGTGGTTTCCCTTAGCCCATGTAGTTTTTCTAGCGTAACCCGGACATGTGCCTTGTATTGCTGGTTTTAATAGATGAAACTAACAGGGTAAGGATATTTAGTTTTTATGCTGCGATGATGTATACATAGTTTTGGTTTCGCTTACATTTATCATATGGATGATAAGAAAAGTTTGTTTTGGAGGTGATGTTTACTGCCGAAACCATGACGAAGAAGGGGAGGAAGAAGCTTAAAAATGTTGAAAGCGATTCTTCCACAGATATTGTTGAAGTCCCGCTTGTGGTAAAATACGAGATAGTATACGAAGACATGAAAGCAATTACAGTGGCAAAGCCAGAGCTAAAATGGGTCCATATCTATCCTATGATGTCTGAGAGAAAAGTTCCAGAAGTTGGATTGGGGGATTTATCTGTATATGAGAATATTTTGAAGTCAGGGTTAACAAAAATAGCCACTAGGGAAGAGGTTTTTCCATGTACAGAGATAATTAGATGGTTGTTATCGAAAATAGACAGGACATGGATGATAATAAATGATGAAGGGAGAAATCATGTTGCATCATTCGCACCGGCATTCATTTCAAAATCATATAGTATACGAGAGTTAGAAATAAGGATGATGACAGAGTGGGTAAAGAGTCTGAAATTTGACTATGCAACCACAGTAAAGGGGATGATGACCGAGGGAAATACATTCAGACATAAGTATTATGGAGAATATGAAACAACTCATTTTTGAACCCCATTCATATTAGTAGCATTGATGTTAAGAAGGCTATATGGTAGACCTGATGGAAAAATGTATAATTTTGGTTGGATTCCCCTCATGTATTATGTAGCTATGGTGGGAACAATTTTTAAATGGGAGGATATAGCTACTACAAACTTGTCCAAATGTATCAAGGCAACCTAGGAGGGTTTAAAGCAGAACAAATCAGAATTATTTATGTCATCCTTCTTGATAGATTGTATACTCTATAAGCACCGATTTGAGAAGCTAAATTGTGTATGGATAGAGGGGAAGGATCCTATTTACATTGCATATCAGATTATGGGAGCCCACAAATATCACAATCATTATCAATTAATTTGCGAAGAATTCATAAGGCCCCTAGATAAGTTAATCTTTTTAGAAGACTGTCTATGTCTATCAGAAGGAGTAGTAGAGTCTATAAAAGAATATGGTGACTATTTTTTTTCCAAAGAGGGTGCTTATCTGAGAATGTATGGAGCCAACAAAGTGCCCTCACTCCTGCCCAAGTATGCAATAGACTACATATTACTGAAGGAAGTAGTCAAGAAAGTATTCCTCGATGGTTTTGGAAGCCATTTGTTCGATATTAAGAAAGTTGTTTTCCCACTAGTACCTTTTTACGTGGGAAGTTACAAGTTTAACAAATTCAAAAGCACTCCATATTTCGTCAACGAGCTGGAAATATTCCACTTCGAGGAGAAAAGATTCCATAGGAATTATTCGCAAGGAAAGGTGGCAGCTCACAAGGATACTCACAAGGTAGATTTTGAGTATGCAGACTATATAGACAAACAAGAGCAAGTATTCATAAATGTCTATATTATGGCATCCTTGAGCAAGAGGTTAAAAGGAAAGGAATTTGGTGCTAAAGGAAGTAGCAACAATAACTAAAAGCCAAACCAAGGAGATGAGGAAGCTACGAAGAAATCCTAAGAAGAAAGTACTCATAGGCTTGCAGTAAGAGCAAAAGGGTTGTCGATAGAAGAAGCACAGAAGGATCAAGAAGAAGTTGCTAAGAAAAAGAGCATAGAGTTTCTTTTGAAGAAAATGGCAGATTTGGAAAAGGATTTGGCTAAAGGAGATTCAAGCTCTAATCAAGGCATGCAAGATAAGGGAGAGAAAGGCCAGGATAATGAAGACATTCAAGGTGGTGGAGGTTTAGATCAATTCCCCATGCAGGATAATCCTAAGAACCTGCCAGCCACATCTAGCAACATCCTTACAGGAAGTCATGTTCCCATAGCTGAAATGGGGCTTGTACCTTTTGAACCATTAAAGAAATACAATTTGGCATGTTTATAGGATATTTGTTTTGATCCTATAATGAAATCTATTACATGGAGGAAATAGAAAAATTTGAAGGTGGGAACTCAGCCAACGACGACCATAGTAACGAAAAGAACTGTCATGAAGAATGTAGAAGAATATGCGAAGCAATTGGATTCTATGGGAATTGCAAATGCCTATGAAAATGCTCATAATTTGGACAGGCTTATGGAAAACATTGAAAAATATAAGGGAAAGATGGCTGAAATGAAAGAAGTGTTGAGGAAAGAAGAAAAGGTAGGAAGAGAATCCAAAAGAAAATATGAGGCTACCTTATGAGATTTTGAAAGGATTCAGCAAAGACATCAAATCTTAGAAGTAGAATGGGACAGTTTGAGATCATCAAATGAAGAGTTGAGTAGGCAGAAAGTAAGTCTGGAAAATAAAGTGGCAGAGTTGGAGCTACAGAAGACTACCGTTGAGGGGAAAGCCAAGCATTATGAAACCCAAGTAGCAGCATTGGATTCCCAAAAGGATTCACTAGAAGTTTTACTAAAAGAAACAAATGAGAAAAGAATGGACATTGAGCCTTTGAAAAAGCATGCCCTCATGCTTAGAATTAAAATTTATCAGATGTAGCTTCAAATAGCAGATGAGATGTTGAAATCTTGGCAAGTAGAAACAAGGTTGGAGGATATTGTGAGTACAACTCCTTATTTTTTATACAAGACCCAATATATCTTGGAAATTCTTCAAGGATGTTTTAATTAGTTAGAAACAACCAAGGAACCTCCAACTAATGCACCCATCAAAGACTTAGAGACAGTGAAGTTGGAGTATGGACTTATAGAATTCAGGAGTAAAGCTGCGGAAGAATTGGTAAAGGCAATCTAGAGGACTAAAGGTGTTTGTCCAGAATTCTATAGAAAAGTGCTCACAACTTACAACTATTTTCAAGCATCTGCAAAGAAAATATTAGAAGGATTTTCTGAGCATGAAGAATATTTAAAGCAATTGTAGGTCAGATGGTAGGAGGATGAATTGGGTATTCAGTTGGTCAAAATTTTATATGAGAAGGTGCTGAAAAATGTAATATCCCAAGAAGCAGTGAGCAATCATCTATTGGAAGATCAACTTCATCTGATTCGAGCCAGAGTGGCATATATGAAATCCCAAGTGTCCAAGCATGAGATCACTATCAGATTCCTAGAACTATCAGGGTTTGAGACCATAACAATAGATGCAAATATTTGGAAGAAATTCATAAATGACGTCACTGGGTCCACTTAGAATTTTTTGTTTTATTAATACATTTTGTAATATTTTCATAAGTTAGCGAGTCCACTAGGAGACAAAGGCCTTTTTGTAATTGATTTTTAAAAGAATACCAAAGGGCAAGGGGAGACCAAGAGACATTGTAAATTTTATAAATATAGATCAAGTCGATAGAGTAAAGGACCTTTCTCATGCTATATTTCTGAAAAGTTAATGTAAGAAGAACTACTTCCTTTAATAATAAGAAAGTCATATTTTCTTCTAGAGAAGGCACTGTGAAGTCTCAAATGTATGTTGTAGATTTGTTGAATGTGGAATTACTTCTGTTTCAACCTTTTCTACGAACTGTGAGATCATTCTAACTTACGAATTATTTCGATGTTATGAATGATTTGCTGTTTATTTTGTGAAACTTACGCAGTATATTGAGTAATGAATGTTTTAACTAACAATGAGCTATCTCTTTATTTATATTTCTACTTACATTCATGTATTTTGAATTATGTACAATTATCGATAATATTCTATATGCATGTTTTACAGTACATTACTCATAATTAATTACAATCTTGCTCCCTAGGGATATGCTAGATAGAATTAGTTAGCATTAGCATAAGCTGTTATTTATTTATGATTTAGAAGAGAAAGAGGTAAGACGAGAGGTAAGAACCTACACATCACATTGGGAACTCTTTGTTATCTCTACCGATTGCACTTAATTAGGCACTTGCATATCATATATAAAGATAAAATCAAAAAATACACTTAAATGGTGGACCGGGTCGCAACTGGTGTTATAGCTCAAAATGATTGTTATAGCTCAAAATGACACATCTCTGCCTGTGACCACTTTCCCATGATTCTGTCACATGTCGACACTTCCATGATGACACTTCATGAAAAGTCACTGAAAAAACACCTAACTTGGAGGATCCATATCTTGAGTTTTGTAACTCTGTTTGAACCCGCATCTACACCGTTGGAAAGATACTTTTGTTAGCTAAAACTTTCCAGAAGACACCAAAGTCTGAAAACTCCCAGAAATACCCTAAAAATGAGTTTTTTTGTCTATATGCGACTTGCCTTAAGGCAAACCCACCTATGATACGCGACTTGCTAGTTATACAACTCGCGTGTGCTTATACACGTGACTTGCTGTATTAGAAACCCACGTGTATTTATTTTGTACGTGACTGTCCGTTTATGCAACCCGCGTATGCCTCTTAAAAATGTCAAAAAACACGCCTTTTGAAATTCGGGTAGTTTGGGTAGTTATGCAACTGACTCCTTCAGTTGTAACCACTTTGTCTTCGCCCCTAACTCTTCCTTAAGCATATAAATAGAGGTAGGGAGGTCCATGAGGGAGGAATTG
>LPNX010466094.1:42969-69351 GCA_001517045.1 Pseudotsuga menziesii | reverse complement strand
TTTGCCCACACCTTTGCCCTAGAAGCATTCTCCTTGTGTTGCAGAGCTTGGAGGCTGAGTTCCTTGGAGAAGAGAAGCAGCAGAACCGGATCAAGGTTTCATGAAGTGCCAAACTTGAAGAGAAGGTATACTTGTACTTGTTTTCAATATTAGTAAAAATGTGATGTCCTTATTCTTCCCAAATCATTGTTCAATGTGTGATTGAATCTCTGTTTATGACCATATGATGATGTTATTCAGATCATTATTTCATGTTTATTTGATTATCATTGCTTTATATGTGGTCATAATGGTTTGAGGAAGGTATAATTCGTTTTGCAGGTCTCTTGGAGCGAGAGGAGCAAGAAGAGGATTGAAGAGAAATCTTGGACCAGCCTTCAGTTAATCAGGTGTGGACCATTCTAATCTCTGATCTTGCTTGTATTTACTTGTAGAACTATATGCATCCACCTTTCAACCCCAGTACGTTGATGGCCTCTTAAACCCTAGCCATAGGACGCTTTCCTTTACAACAACTGGTAAAACAAGATTTAACCATTACTTGACCTACGGTAGTTGGACCACAAATTGGATGGATTTTCCATACCAAAGAATAATGAGCTAATTGGGAGTGCTTATCAGGGAGAATCCTTACTATTGTTACCTGGGATCCTCTAGGCCTCAACAGATTCATATCTATTATAAAATCAAGAAACGTAGGCATTAGAACTATTTGCAGCAATTAAACCTCATATAATTTAATGTTGATAAAGAAGGGTCATAACTGGTAACTCCAATTACAAAAATGCATTAGAGAATGCATACTTTGGGTAGTGGAGATTCCAATCCAACAGAGGAAATCAAGAAAGTTGAGAGGATTGTCCAAAAATCACATTCACACATATGCATGGTTTAATTTGTAAGTAACTAACTGAAACACATCTTTTATGTGACTTTAGAATGCAATATCGTAGAATTCACAACAAATATAGTTGGAAGAGTATTGTTAAAAAATATGGCATTGTGACCTAGGTAATCCAACTCCCCCTTTTTTTTTTAATTTCTTGTTTGTTTGGGATCAATGCACTGAATACTCAACAAAAAACTGTATTGGTAGACAATTAAGACCTTTAGGAAATATTTTAGCAGTCAACTAACTAAAATATATAAAATCCTTCTTGTGCCTAACTCAAATGTATCAAGGCACGATTTCAATCAGCGTTTCTCATCGTTTTCCTCACACAACCCATGGAGAAATGTAGAACTAATAAAACTTGTTGGATTATTGTGACACAATTATAAATCTATAAAGGAATTTCCTTAATTACTTCTTAACCAAAGATTTCCACGATAATTGAAAAAGCTATAGGGATTTCTACTTCTTTGGAATCAATCATTATTTCCCAGAGATCATATTGTATTCAAGATTTAAATAATATTTAATATTACGTAAAAAAGTATTGTAAATGGTGACTAGAAAGGCTTATCAAGAAAATTTGTACTTACAAGGAATACTATATAGGATTCAAGTAACATACATATGTATTGTTGGTTAATGATTATAAAGGAATTGAATGTTAGTATTATTTCATGATCATAGAAGTTCCACGAACAAAGGAGGAGTAAAGGATGTTTTTTTATTGGTCTTGAAATGCTTGGAAAGGTTGCTTGCAAAATGACATATAAAAATAAGTGTTTGCTTACAATGACTTACCAGTGTTGAAACTCATGCATAAATGTATTTTATTAGGAATATTAATCTAACCAAAAGGAAATAAACTTAAATTTTATTTCATGTCAACACCAATTAGTCTGTTACCCATTATAGTTCATTAGTAATTTTTAAAAATTGAGGGTTTATGAAGTGTTTATGAATTGTATTGGTTAATCAATCTATCTAAGATATTATTGGATAGTGGCATTTTCCCTAATAGATACATATCAGGGTTGCTAGATTCAAGAGATTATTGAATAGTGGAATTTTCTATAACATGTTTAGAACATGGTTTTTGGATCATCATTGCTTTAGGTATTCAAACCCTTCTCTCAAATGCTCTTTCATAGGTCTATATAGGGGCTCTCTTAACCCTAATGATCTCAAATTAGCACATTTTCTATGCACATGAGATATTAACCCTAATGTTATAAGGGATCTCTTAATGTAACACACATATAAATCATACATAAATTTTTTTTACATGTGTTATTTTTACATTTACTTTAGCAGAATTCTATGTTGAAGTTACTACTGGTACTAATATATATTTTCTTACTACATATGATAGGATTCGCGGATGTTTATGATGGACAGTTCCTTCTAGAACCTTCAACCGTATTCCTTCAGGTGATGTACTTTGTTTACTTGTTTTTCAATTAATTATCTTACTTTAAAGGATTTTCCTTGGCATAGTTACACTATGTATGTAAGACCAGCCCATAAGCATGAGAGGCTTAAGGTTTGTAAGTATGATTCTCCAAATAGTTATCTCTTACCTTGAATAAAAAGAGGGTTTATCTACTTGTACTTGGCATCATACCGCATGTTTTTGAATCTAATGCAACTCTTTCTAGATCCTACATGTGTTGGTTTGATGCATCTATTTACAGTTTTTTATGCATACGTTTTATAATTCCTTAGCCATAGTTTAAAGAGAAACATCATATATCATGCATGAAATATGGTTTTAAGGTTTATTATGGTTTTTAAGTTTTAATACTAGTCCTATATTATGATTAAGATGTTATCAAATACCTTATCCTTACCCAATGCTAAGGTATTGGCAGGAATGTAAATTTATTTGGTACACCAAGGATGGGTATGGTTCTATCCATAACCCATGATGGCATAGGGCCCCAACCCAACCATACAAAGTTCTAGAAATGCATATGATACAAGGTTTATGCTATGTCTTTTGATGTAATGTTTTAAGAACATGTTATAAGGTGGTTGTATGATATGTTAACCCGTCGGTCGATGGCATATGATTTGTTTTAAATTGCACTATCCAAGTTCTCATTTGCAATGATTTCGTTATAAATTTTTTGGCCATGCAATAAAGTTTTCCTTCGGTTAACATTTATGTCTATCCTAGCTGCGAGTCCGAAACACAACAAGGACCATGAGGTAGTACAGGATGTGATACCTTCCCTACACTTGTATTGTGAGATCATTTGAGTTTGATAGGGTTTTGAAACAAAATTTACTCTACCCTTAGCTATCATTTGGTTTTTGGTTGTTGGTTGGAGGCATGGTGGAGGTTGAACTCTCTTCTGTTTCATTGAGATTATTTAATTTTGATAGGGTTTTGAAGCAACCTTTATTCTACCCTTATCTCTCATTTGGTTTTTGGTAGTTGGTTGGAGGCATGGTGGAGGTCAAACTCTGTTCTGTTTGCTTCTTACTCTATTTTGCTGTATTGATGGCTTACCTGGTGCATGAACTCTACTTCGTTTTACCACATTAATGGTTTGACTAGTTATTTATGAGGTGAAATGTTCCCAACTTATTTTTATCAATATTCCATTCAACACTGGGTTCCAATGAGTCTGAAAACGATGCTACGAAATAGCCAGTTTGATTGAATAGGTGAGTGTTTCTTGGGTTCTTTAGCTCTGTGTTTTATTTGTCTTGTAGTGTTTAAAAACTAGTGTTTTCACTAATACAAATATTCTTTGTATATTTATAGGATGTGGAGGGATAAGGAGACTCCGAAGGAGCTGACCCTTGGCCCTCATTGCCCAACACAAAGGTAAGGGTTTATTAAATTGTTTACAGAATTTAGTTCATTTTATTGTATTTATTTTCTTTCCATGGAAACTGAATTAAGCTTACCATTTTGTGCAGGTTGACAGCGCTAGGGAGGGAGGCGACATGGTTGCCTCTTCCCAGGCCTAGGTTTTTAAATGCTAGGTAACACTATCAAAATCTTAGTTAAGAATCTTATTATCGGCTGGAAAATGTGTTTAAGAATAAGGTTAAATCCTTGTTGGTTTTATGTGTAGGTAGAACTAGGTGTACGAAATGATGCCATGAATGCAACCACTACTATAAAAGATAAGTCTCTATCTATTTCACTAGGTCTATGTGTTAGTGTTTCAACCCTCAAGGTTTACCCTTTGCGGATTCACAGCCATTTCTTCAGCAATGCTTGAGGATCTTTGTGAAGTATTTTTTCATGTGGATTATTTCGTTTAAAAACGAGGAAACCATCCCTGATGATCTTATTTCCTGTAATGATGTTGGTTAATGTAATATTAATTTCTGTTATATCCTAACATTATGACATCTTCATGATTCTTCTCGATTATATTAATGAATTTAGCTTGTGTAAAGATGGTAGCCATTGAAAAATGGTCTTACTACCATCTTGGAATGCTTCAATAAATTTATGATATTTATCAAAACTTCTTGTAAGGTATACGACTATAAATTACTAGTCTAGAATATATTAGATGTCAAAGGATTACAAACATGTGTTTGATAAAAAAATAACTTAAAAGGTGCAACTTATAAAATAATTGATGGTTTATACCTGTAATGTGATTTACATTTTGATGAGATTGAGAGTCGTAGGAATGTAACTTTAATTATTTCGCTTAAGAGATTCGATCTGTCGATCTATGGTATGTGTGTATATTGAACCGCAATATGTTTTTAGATATAAACAATGTTTATTTACTTCAGTGATGTAGTCTTATTTCAACATTTAATTGTAAATAATTATTTGGTTGATATCGATGTTATCTCAAATCATTGTAAAAATTAATTGTTTGTTTATTAAAGGGATTCGATCCCACAATCCCTAGAATGTAGATTATCATCTGAGTGTGTGGAGATTATATCGGATTGTTTTTAAATGTAACTTATCTTAGTAGCCACAATGTGGACTTACCTATGATAATAGATATGATATCTAATTTATCAGTCAGTTTGTAGATTTTACTTAAATTGTTATTTTATTTTCTAATCCTGCTAATGGATGTTACCAATATTCTCAATCCATTAATTTATATTTGTTTTAGTATTATTTAAATGTATTTTGATAGACCTAGCGATCATCAATAAACCTTTTGTTTGAATCTGAAAATTTAAGTAAAAGACTTGGAGAAATTCGATCTTGCAACATCTATCTTGTACTATGACCGGGTGCAGTAAAATGAGGCTCTTCCTCTTGTGGAAACTAGGGTAGCTAGGACGTGGACTTACAACCATGTAATAAGGTGTAAATGATGTTGACCCTTTGGTTCTGTGATAGTTTAAATAAAACAATTACGAATTAGTAATCTTGATATATAGTGCCTAATGTGAAGATGTTTTAAACAAATGGATCTGCAATCCGTAGGTTTCTTCTCTCATCATTCTCTACTAATATAACGGAAAATATTCCATAATTCTTATAATTGTTTTCCTTATTTTAATTAGTCTTGCGATCGTAACATTGTTTGTTCCTACAAATATCCTAGTCAATAATTAATACTTTAACCTAAGTTTCTTTATAGATTATAATACTATTTTTATTATTTAAATGAATCCTCTCTATATTTATGATAAACATTACAGATCTATATAATAATAACATTACAATTGGATAGTGTCGATTTGTATAGAGAATTTGGATGAATGGATTTCATTTTCTTATATAGAAAGGAAATGAAAATCTATACTTATAATAGAAATTGGAATTAATTGTAATTCTAGTTGCTAATTTAATTTCAACAGGCAGAGTAAGAAAATATCTAGGAAAATGATGAAATTAGGAAATATACAGTTGAATATAGAAAATTACTATGCAAATTAGAATTAAATGATTTCACTACATTAAGTATAAGATACCACTATAACAACAATAGATTAATAAAAAACATTTTGAATTAATCCACTAGATATCCAGGATTTAAATATATTGTACAACATTAAAATATAAATTATAAATGTGGCACCAACTATGGGAAAACAAGAGTGGAGATGTTTTTCCTCCCAACCAACTTCCAGAGAATCTAAGCTACATGCTCCATAATCCCCGAGCTTGTTCGTTGAACCACAAGAGAAAAATCTCAAGCGACATCTCTTGCATTTCATAGATTTTTAATCCTCGTCTAATTCTATCCTCTTGCTTCTTATAGACATACTAATTTATAGTATTTTTCCTAGGAATTGGTCATTTATGAGGCTCATGCTCTTTAGCACTCAACTAGGAGTTATGACCTAGATTTTGGGGATGATGCCTCCTTCATCCTGAGTTCTCACACAGTGGTTTTTTCCACATGTATTTTTCATCTTCTGATTCACCAGACACTCTTCAACAACTGTATCCACTCTTGTCCCCCATTTAGCATATTTTAATAAATAAATTTTTTTATTAGAAAATGTTTTATTTTTACTTATAAATAATAAATAAAGTATTTTCCAGTAGAATAAATAATAATTATTAATTCTAGGCGTGTTACATACACCTCCCCTTAGAAGATAACAATTCCCTCACTATTATAACTTTTGTTTCATTCTTCCATTACATATTCTTTGAAAAAATCTAGATATGCCTCCCACACATTACTTTCTAGCACCCAATTAGCTTCTTCTAGAATATGGTGCTTCCATTGCACCTTGACATGTCCAATGGTATGGTTCCAAAGTAAAATTTCTCTTCTATCGAGAATGTGTTCTGGCCCCACTTAGAACTCTCGTCTGGGTTCCACCTGGATTACATTCCAATCAATCACATGAGAAACATCATGAACATAGAGTCTTTTCAATATAGAAACGTGAAACACATTATGCACTCTAATATTGGGTGGTAGGGCTAACTAGTATGCGACCGACCCCACTTTAGCTAAAATTTCAAATGGCCCACAATACCTAGGCGCCAATTTTGAATAGTTTCCCAGTCTCAAGGAACTTTTCTTGGGATTTACCTTTATATATACATGATCACCCAACTGGAACTCTATAGGAGCTCTTTTTATATCAACATAGATTTTCTTCCTACCTTGGGAACCCTTTGAAATTTGTTGTACCTATTTCACGGTTAGCTCCATATATTTTAATAAATTAGGTCCTCACATTAATCTATCAACATGGCTTCTCCATGAGATTGGAGTATTATAGTTACTCCCAGATAATATTTCAAATGGACTCATACCTGGAGAAACTTGAAAATTATTATTGTAGCCAAATTCTACTAAGTGCAGGTAGTCTTCCCACTTACCTAGTTTGTCCATAACATTTATTCTTAACATGTCCTCTAAGACATGATTTACTCTTTTAGTCTTCCCTTTCGTTTACAGATTATATGTAGTACTGAAATTTAGCTGTTTTCCCAATCCTTTAAAAAAATGTTTCCAGAAGTTACCTATAAACATTGTGTCTCTATCTGAGATTATTACTTTTGACACACCATGTAGCGTGGATATTTATTTCATGAATATGTCTGCAATGTTAACAGCTTTATAGGTGGATTTAACAGGAACACAATGATAATATTTGCTTAATTTGTCCACGAAAACCATGATATAATCATGTTGTCTAAAATTATTAGGTAGGTTGGTGATGAAATCCATAGAGATTGTCTCCCACTTTCATTCTCGAATGGGTAGTGGTTCCAACAATGCCATGGGATGTTGATGCCCTCCCTTAACTTGCTGACATTCAAGGCATCAAGCTAAGTATTCAACCACCTCTTTCTTCATATTTGGCCAAAATAAATCCTTTATGATCATAGTGATCATATTTTGATAACCTGGATGCCCTGAATATGGTACTTTATGTAGTTCATTCATGACTATAAGTTTAACTTCTGTTATGTTTGGTATGTACAACCTATTTTTATGAGGCAATAGTCCTTGCTGGTTTAGGATGAAATATGTTTTACTTGATCTTGTTTATTTTTAGCAGTATTTTCTTTTAAAAACTGATATTCTTTATCATAATTTTCAGTGCTTAGAATATGATTTTCCAAATCAGATTCATAGCTACTGCTTGCAAACAGTAAATTCACATGATGACATAGAGAGTCTACCACTTTATTTTCTTTTCCTTTTATATGTTTTATTTTGAAATCATATTCGCTTAGAAAGGACAACCATATGGCCACTCTTGCATTCAAATTTTTTTGGTCAAATAAGTTTTGAAGACTTATGTTGTTTGACATAAGTAAAACATTTCTTCCAATTAAGTAGTGTCGACACATTTTTAAGGCCTAAATTATAACAAGTTATAAATCATGCGTTGCATAGTTTTTCTCACGATATTTTAGTTTTCTGGATTCATATGCCACAACATAATTGTATTGTAATAAAAATCCTACTATCCCTTCATTGCAAGCATTGGTACACATGACAAAATCCTTGAGTGCATCAACAATATTTAATATCGGGGCATTAGTTAATAAGTGTTTTAGTTTGTTAAAATTTCTATGTTTTAGTTTTTCTAGAGAATCCTTTGATAAACTTCCAGTAGTATTTGGTAATCCCCATAAATGATCTAATATCAGATATGCTCTTAGGAACCAGCCATTCCATGATGGACTTTATTTTGTCTGGATCGACCGAGATTCCACGTAATGTCCCCAAAATTTGAAAAAAAAATAGGCTAATCATTTACTTCCTGAGCTAGACATTATTTAACTCTATGGAAGGTGTCGTACTCTGTTTAGAGTGATGTAATTCCATAAGCTGTGCTTACGTCATGCTTTCATATTTCTAGATGTGTTTATTAATGTAATACTTATGTTGTCATGATGTTGATTACTATCTTGATATATGGTTACGCATTTATATGTATGTTAGTTATTTGATTACGTACTCATTGGTTATAAAGTTTGATTATGTTGTATACACAATTCTGACTTAGCTTGTCATTTGAAAAAGGGGTGGAGTGGCAGGACTTGTTTCCCTTATAAATACCTAAGAGTTAAATGTTTTCTACTTGTCACTTAAGGACTTACTCAGTTCTTTTGAACTAATGCATTTATTTCCTTGTCACGTGCAGGTGCACTTTGACAACGAAAACTGCTTAGGAAGCTGAACAAGTCATACTGCCCGCTCGTCACTAATGTTCATCTTGGATGACGAGGGACTTACAGTCCTATCCTAGTAGTTACTATAACTGCTATTAGTTGATATTTACACTAGACTGGGTGTTTTATTAGCCTATGTTGTACGAGTTCAAATTATTGTTTTTACAAATTTGTTGACGGGGTTGTAATTACTATTGCAAATAATACTTACATCGTTCACATTTTATAAAGTATTTAACACTTGGAAAACTTGGTTTATGTCTTCACATGGTTTTGGTGTAATATGTTAAACCTTATAATAGCCTTGCCAAAGCATATTTCATATTCCATGGAATATGGCTAAGTCCTATGTATTTGATACACATTTTACATGGCACGTTGATTAAACTTGGCTCTTTGTCAAAGGATGATATAAACTATACAATATAGGTTTTGAATTATGTTGTTGGAGGCCAAGGTGGCGACATTAATGCACTTTGGAAAATGTGTTCCTTCAAGCTTAGGGCTTAGATCTTGCATTGGTTTGGTCATTTGTAGCAGGGGTGCATGAGCTCTTCCTCTACACTGTGGGTTGGAGTGGAGCTTGGAAGGTTGGATGTGGTGGAAGGTACATATTCCACTATGGTTTAACTGTGTTGTATTGTTGGTTCAGTTTGGGTTCAAATCATACTCCTTATTATGGTTTTTTTGTGTGTTTGCAGGTTGCAAGGTATGAAGGAAATTGTGGCTCATGGGTCCTCCTGTGTCAATGACATACCTATTTGGGTAAGCCCTGCTATGTAATGTTTAAAGCTTGTCCCTCTCTCGTGTGGTTGTTTGTGATAGATTTTAACAAACTCGTCATGGGTTTGGAAATTTGGTTTTAAAGGTTGTGGAAATTATAGGGGCTTTTTGTAATCTTAATGAGTATAGCATGAGGGATGCTTTAAGACTTGGGTTTTTCTTGTTGGGGATTAGTGCCTTTGTGCTGAAAATTTAAATGAATTTGGGTTTTGGTTCAAGGACTCTGTGTAGAGAATGTATCCTTGGTGAACATTCATAGGCTCAACCAATTGTAATTTATGTTTATACTTGGATATAGCATTAGCACTATTGCTTGCAATTGTGTAAGGCCATGGTTATATGACTATAAATTCTTATTTCATTTTAAGAAGGGAAATGTACAGTATTTAAATGCTGTGTAGATTTATTGGTTTTTCTTATACTCATTATGTGCATACTACTCGATTTCATGGATATGATTCTTACTCTTGGAATTAGTTTATTCTATGTATGTGAAAACCTTGTTTAAGTTCTTGAATGCAATTGTTGATGGTGTTGGTTGGCTTTGGGAGCCATGTCTTAGGTGTCATTGACATTTCTCTCCATCAGAGCTACGAATGTGTGTTGGATAAATGAATTATTGTTTTTATGGTTGAAACTTTTTTATGGTTAATCCTTTGTATTAGATTATAAGAGCCACGACAAGGGTGTAACCCTTCGATGAGTGTCGTTTCTATTTTCTTAGCGTAGATAGGGTTGCGTTAATGTTTAAGTGTTTTGTTATGATTAGGGATCAGGGCCGTAGTTACAATGTGTATTTTTAATTGGGTATTTTAACCACTGTGTGGATATTAGGTGTATTTGATTTATGGTCTGTGTATTTAAATAACGTGGCTTAATAGTTGAAACACTCCAATGTGTGGTATAAAATAACGAATCCTACAGGATTCGATATGGTGACTTGTAAAGAAAAAGAATCAACTGGAATTGATCCTAGGTCGTTATGGTTGTGAACGTTTATTACTGTAAAGGTTGATTTGGGCATTTAATCGTTGACAAAAATTGATCCTGTGACCTCTGTGTATTTATGCTACATTTTTAATGAGTGTTGTACATAGAATTATTGTAACACCCCAGTTTTGACCCCATGGTATTAAATTACATATGATGTAAACATTGTATTAAATCACGGTGTGGAGATCAAGGAAAAGGCCCCACCATGGGCTTAGTGTTTGATGTTTCGATGATTAAAATTGATGTAGATGGTTTATGTGCTAACCAGGAACAATGTGTTTTGAGACATCATGTAAAATGCAAATTAATAAAAATACCACAACTAGATACGTGTCACAACGTTAAAGAGACAAGGCCATGATTTCACAAGGAATAGGGAGGGGGGATTATTAAAAATCTTGATCCTATGGGGAAAATCTATATGTCTAAGGGTAACCCATAAAATGTCAACTACCCTTTTTGTCATCTTCCTCGTCATCTAGAAGTTGGTTGATGAATTTATAGCATGGGAATCGACAAGGCATGGGGGTCAATTTCGAATTGGGCAGAGCAACCATTTTTGGGAAAATGAATTTTGACTTATGGGCCAAGTAAATACTTGGAAAAAGGGCCCAAGCCATTCATTTTCACCCATGTGTTTGCTTCCTCACATAGCTAGAGATAGCTGGGGCATTCTCCCTCACGTTTTGGTTGTTTTCTTCATTTTTCCCATGGCCATGAATTCAAGGGGCCAATGTTCAATGGCTAGGATCCTCCCTTGGCATTTTTTTTTTTTTTTCTCATTGGTCTAGTTGGGAAATCCCTTTTTTGTTTTGTTCAGTGAATGTGCAACAATTATTCACGTTTTAGGGGTTTGAAGAGGTTTTTTTTGTCTCCCTCACCCAGTTGAGCTTGCTAGGAATTTTCCCCATGATTTCTTGATGTTTTCCTCACTATTCCATTCCCATAAATTCATTTTTTTTGTTTCTTAGTGTTTAGGGAGCCAAGATCTCCTATTTTGGGTGTGAACGATGGTCATTTTTGCTCTGGCAGTTCTCATAGACGTTTTCTGAGATTAGATTTTGATTTAGGGGTTTGTGATGGCCGAATTGCCTCCATAATGCACAAGAACATTTTCTAAAATCATATTTTCTCTTACAGGGTGTTGTTCCCCTCATCCATTTTGTTTTGATTTCCCATAAATGTTTTTCTCATATCCAACAGTTGTGTGTGGTTGTGTTTTGATTAAATGGGATTGACTGTGTGTTTGATGCAAGTGTGGCTTGGATGGATAAGTCCAAGGAACTTGTGTATTGTTGGTTAGTTTCCTTAGAAGCATGTAAAACCCAATTTATTATTGGCTTTGATGGATAGTCTGTGAAACCCAATAGTGGGTTGTCCTGACCGTGGATGTTTTGGTTTTGGGCTATGTGTGAGCCTATTATTTCCCTAGTGGCTTGTAGAATCATGCCCATCTTGGGGGTGGCAGTGATGCTGAGAGATTGATGAGCACACTGGCCTATGGTTGGGTGGAATGTTGCAACGACGTAGCTAGTTGCAGGCCAACTTCTTTTCCAGATAAGTATTCTTGTGTATTTAGTCTCTTCAATGAATTGTTTATGAATTAAAATCAACATGATGAATGCATGAATGAAATAAATGTGTTTCTTTCGCTATAGATCGCATTTTTCATTTGTGTATGTTTTTATATTAATGCATTTTATTTTTATGTTTATGATCATGGGGATAGATTTCCTAGTTTGATAGCAACAGTGTGTTGGTCGCGTTCTCTCCATCATTGGTATGAGGGGTGGGGATGTGATAATTATGGTGGATTTATTTGTTGGTACATTTGTTGTGGCATAAAATTCTTGTATATGTAGTTTGTAAGTTATTTAAGAGTTTGATAAATATTATACTTTCAATGGATTTATGCAGATTATTTTTTAACTCTTTAGACCATTATATGGTCTGGATGTTGGACTGTAGATTTTATTCAAGGATTTCTTTAATGTATGAGGAATGATTTTTTTATGACTTGGTTCTTAATAAATACATACAGACCCTAAGGTTTCTTCTATGGTTTTAATATAACTTGTTATTTTGGTTTGATTTAATGTGGATTCTTATTTATTTAAGGTAGAAATGTCAAACCATTAAAGGGTCTCGATATCTTTAATGTAGATTTGGTTTTAGTGTTTATTTTCTAGATATGGAAAAATGCAACTCTGATTTTGTTTAAATAGATTAAATCTTCGGTCTTGATAACCTAGCTGTTTGGAAATTTAACTTCTTACTTGTTTATAGTACAATTTATATTAATGAATGGAAATGGTTAGTTTCTTAGGTTACCTTTATTTAGACTTTTTGTTCCTATATATAGTTATGCTAGCAATATGAGATCTTCCAGTAGAATCCATAGGTAAAATAAACACATAGACTCTATTTTTAGAGTAATCTCTAGGTCTTAAGAAAAAAACAAATTTTAAGCTATAAAATAAAATGTAGAAATCAATTGGAAGAACAAAACCCTTGAATGTCTTTCAGACATAAATACATTTCAACCTAGGGTTTAGAGATAATACCTAAAATATTCTAAACAAGAAATAAATTGCAGACATAGGGTTAGAAATATAACATAAACCCTTAATTATTCTATCAACAAAAATATTAGATAATGAAATGGAAAAACATTAAGACCCTCATACCTGTATGGTGAAGGTATTCCAATGGCTAAAAACCTGGACACTTAGATACCCGCATTAACAAATTCACAGACATATCTGACCTCTGTATAGATAACCAAATCACTTGGGAACTACCACGTTCCACCCATCCATGACCCGAAACTGCTTTTGGTTTTCCTTCGGATCCCCTGAGCTGGTTCCAACATGCAAGTAGATTAGAGATCCTAAGCTAAGGCTTCCCTAACTAGGATATAAGATTTGAATCGATTCTCCTTTTTCTTCTTAGGAAAGTGTTCTACAAGAACTCTCTTAAAAATAATCAGGAAGAATAATGATTCCAAAAATATGGAAGAGATCCCCAAGCCTCTCTTTGGCTTGGGTCTTTATAGACAGACTTTTCATTCAAAGGGGCAGTTAAATCAAGAATCATGTAATTTCTTGATTTAACTCATTTATTTAATTTGGGTACTTTTAATAATTAACTTTGGAACTTTTAACTAATTCCTTATTGGACTTTTATAGGTACTATAATATTTAATTTTCTTTTAGNATTATTTGTTAACATTTGTCTTTAGGTATCACATATTATGATTCCTAAACTTATGACACTTTCTTTATTAAGGCCATCAGGTAGGTGGTTAAGATTACTAGTCTAGGAAACTCTAAACATCCTTGCATGTTGGATTCCCTCATATAACATGGTAGTTCTTCAATACTTGATGAGATACAAGAATTCAATATTTAATCACTTGTAAATAAGTCATATGAGATCAATATTTTACTCAATTCATTTTCACTCAAAATCATTAATTCTTTTGAGTAACTCCTTGCGCTTATCCAGAGCCCATACTCAATGCTAAAAAACAGGGAGTTACAAAAATAGTGCAATTTTAGAGCTCTTAGCTCAACACTAACACTAGGATGTACTTGTAGGATACACCTAGGGATACAATGGTCAAGGATCTGATGTTCCAGACCTTATGATCAATATCAACTTGGAAGGATCCAAGGCTTATTCCCAACACTTCCAATTATATTTTCATGTGCTTTAGACCTTCTTGCTCAACACAAAGGTTTACATAATTCATGTATTCTATAGCTCCTCACTCAACACAACAAAACACTCATATGCTCTAGAGCTTCTTTCTCAACACAAATTAAACATTCATGTGCTCCAAATCTTCTCAATCAGCAAAAGCATTCAAATATTCATGTGCTCTAGAGATCCTTGCTCAACACAAAGAATTCCATCAATCATGTGCTTCAGGGTCCAGGCCCAACACATAAAATCATACATAACACATATGTAACTGGCTTACATCCAATATATCAAACAAATCATCATGTTCATATGTAATGGGGTCCTAGACACAATATATCAAAATAAAACATCAAAGTAACTTCATAGTCAATGGGGCTTATGCTCATAAGTGTTAGGTCAAAATTCAGGATATTACACCCATCCTCACTTAGAACAACACCTTCCCTGGTGTTCTAGGGACTCGAAATGAAATAATGAAAAAAGGAAGGGTAATCCTTTCTCATGGTGGCTTTATTCTCCCAAGTAGACTCATCAACTTCGAAGTGCTTCTGATGCAATTTCAACTGGACTATGGTGCGCTTCCTTAGCCGCACCTCTCTCTTGTCCAATATATGAAGAGGTTCAGGGGAAAACTCCCCTTCAGGTTCCACCTATAATAAGGACCAATAAATCACATGTTTAGTATCGTAAACATATTTCTTTAATAAAAATGCATGGGAAACATTATGGACTCTTATGTGCATGGGTAATGCTAGTTCATATGAGATTGGCCCTCTCTTGGCCAGTGACTCAAAGGGTCTATAAAATATAGCTGCTAACTTACCGCACCTTCCCAAGCTCAACGAGCTCTTTTTTATTTTAATTTTAAGTAGACATGGTTTGCCTATTTGATAATATTTATCTTTTCTTTTCTTATCCATCTAGATTTTCTAGAGTTCTTGTGCTTATTTAAGGTTCACCTGGACCTTGGTAACCAATTGTTCCAATTCCTTTAACAAGTCAGGCCCTAACATGAGCCGATCCACCAGGATATACTAAGTAACTAGTGTTGTACACTCCCGTCAATAGAGTACCTCAAGGGACTCATCTTGGCAGAATTCTGGTATCCGTTGTTATATGCAATCTCTGTAAGATGTAGATAATCTTCCCACTTTGTGGGGTTGTTCATGACATACATCCTAAGCATGTCCTTGACAATATGGTTTACCCTTTCTGTCTGCCTGGCTGTCTATGGGTGATAAGCAGTATTAAAGTTCAACTGCGTCTCTAATCTGGTGAATAAAGTTCTATGAAAGTTTTCGGTAAAATTAGCATCTTGATCTGAGATGATTTACTTGGGTATTCCATGCAATCTAAATATCTCCTTCAAGAATATTTTGGCAATGCGTACTGCCTTGTAGGTCGACTTCACTGGAATGAAGTGTTCTTCTTTTGACAATTTGTCAACTACTACAAAGATATAATCATTTTGTTTCTTAATTTTAGGTAGTCTTGTGATAAAAATCCATACTAATGACCTCCCACTTCCATTTTGAAATGGATAATGGCTACAACAATCCCAAATAATGCTAGTGCTCAACTTGGACTAGCTGATATTTTGTGATAAAAAATGCTATGTCGGCCTTTAACTTAGGGCAGAAAAAGTGTCTCTTAACGGCGGATATCATCTTTTGATATCCCAGATGCCCTGAGTAGGGTGTACGATGAAATTCTATGAGGATTATGGAACGAATGTCCCCTCCTTCTGGAACGTACAATCTCTCCTTGGACCACAACAGTCTTGTTTCATATACCTTGTACTCTTTTTGTTGTTGAAACAACCCATCCTTTGGGACCTTTTTGAGGATCTCTACATAGAAAGGGTCAACTCTATTGGCCGTTCTAATCCTCTCATGCAAATACAAATCAGTTTGACTTAAATTCACCTCATATATCATATGAGTGCGTTGGCTCAAAGCATTAGCAACCTTGTTCTCTTTTCCATTAATATGCTTTAGCTCAAAATGGTACTCACTCAGAAAAGCCAACCATCTGGATTTCCTGGAATTTAGATCCATCTGCTCAAATAAATATTTCTAACTCATATTATCTGTCCTAAAAAGGAATTTCCTTCCCATGAGGTAGTGCCTCCACATCTTCAAGGTGTGAATGATGGTTGCTAACTCCACATCGTGTGTGCGGTAGTTCTGCTCATGTTCTTTTAACTTTCGTGATTCATAGCAGATCGTATAATTGTTCTATAGGAGGACTCCTCTAAGTCCTTCCTTACTTGCATCCATGCAAACAATGAAATCGCCATCGGGATACGCAATTTGTAGTATCGATGCAGTCATCAAAAGTTGCTTAATATTTTGAAAAATTTCCTCACACTTGGTTGTCCATAAGAACTTATTTTCCTTCGTTTTCAAAATGGTTATGGGACAATCTATTCTCAAGAATTTCTCAATGAAATTTCGATAATATCTGGCTAATCCTAAAAAGGATCTAATGTAGGTGACACTAGTTGGGGTAGGACAATATTCTATGGCTCTAATATTTTTTGGGTCCACCACTATCCCTGTCTCGGAGATGATGTGACCCAAGCATTGTATCTAGGGTTTGTAAAAATCACATTTACTAAACTTGGCATAGAGCTGGTGTTCCCGTAACATCTATAGCACTATGCGGAGGTGTTCCTCCTGCTCCTCTTTACTCTTAGAGTAAAAGAGGATTTCGTCTATAAATACCAACACAAACTTATCCAAATATTTATTGAATATATTGTTAATCATACACATAAAGTTCGCGGGTGCATTGGTCAACCTGAATGGCATTACTACAAACTTGCAATGCTCGTACCTTGTACACAATGATATTTTGTGAATATCCTCATCGTGAATTCGTACCTTATGGTAATTGGATCATAGGTCAATCTTTGAAAGGATCTCAGCCCCTCCTACTTGATTGAATAATTCATCGATCCTAGGAAGTGGGTATCAGTTCTTTATAGTCATTTTGTTAAGATGACGGTAATTGATGCACATTCGCATCATACCATCCCTCTTATTTATGAAAAGTATCGTTTCTCTACAAGGGGACACACTTGGTTAGATATATCATTTCTCTATCAATTCTTGCAACTATAGTTTGAGTTCCACCAATTCCAGTGCACTCATGCGGTAAGGGGCTTTTGAAGCCAGAACTGATCCTGGTGTCAATTCTATGGAAAATTCTAGGTATCGTTTTGGAGGTAATCCTGGTATTTCCTTAGGAAATACATCCTTGAATTCTACAAGAACTGGAAAATACTCTATGTGTTATTCCCTCTCAGCCTCTATGTCTTGGATGTTTACTGCAAATAGTTTGTAGCCTTTCCTGATGCACCTCTTTTCTTGTAAGGAAAATATCTTCCTTACAAAATCTTTCTTTGGTATGAATTGAATCTTTACTTGATTCTCTTGGCGATCTATACACAAGATTGACTTGTGTAAGAAATCGAGCATGACATGGTGCTATTCCAACTAGTGAATGCCGATAATTATATCATATGATCCTAAGGGTAGGATTTTGAGGTTTACTTTAGTAGGAAAACCATTCAATTTTTCCTCACAATCTTTAACTATCTCCAAAAATTTATGTTTTGTACCTGTGGCTAATTGCACCAGCCAAGGATTATCATGTTTAACTTTGTCTATTTTACAAAAATCAACAATTTTAGGCGATACATAGCTCCGGAAAGCATCGAGGTCAATCAATATTGAAATAGAAGTGTTCAATATCTTACCTTCTATCTCCACCATGGTAGCCTGAGGATCTTCGTGTTAGCCATCCAAGGTTGCATAAATTCACGGTGTTCTAGCTATGTCCTCCACCATTGATTCTTTCTACAATTTTTGTAAGACCCCTTTGGTCTTATTCTTACGGTCCCTTGAAATTTCCACCATTTCATTTTGCAGGGGGAAACATTGACTCCCCCATTTGCTACTAGCTTGTTAGCATTTGGAGCTGGTACATATGGCTTTGTACCTGATTTGTTGAAGTTCTTGTTGGCTCGAAAACTATTGTTCTATTTTTTGTATGGTGGTGGATTAAACCCTCGTTTGTGGTTGTCAGAGAATTTCTTAGACATATCTCTATTTTTGTTGAGGTTCTCTTGCCTTAGCTTCCCATGCTCATAGCAAATCCTGGCTTTGTGTATGTAACGAACATAAAATAAATATAATAATTAAATAATTAATAATAAAAATAATTAAGATGAAAGGACATGCCCTTTCATTCACAATTCCCAAGCCCCATTTAATTGGCAGGTTATCAACCATTGTAATAATCTTTTACCATCTATCCTATCACCAATACAATACATTATTTATTATGGCTTATTCGATATTCCAAATATTTTGGTAATTTTTGTATGAGCGGATAATTATTCACTTCATGTGGTATCAGAGCCAACCCTTTCTCAGGCTTCTGCTCATTCTGGCTTTTAGCCAAAAGTTCAGATTTTATCTGAGTAATTTCAGAGTTTCTCTGTACACTTGGTCTTTGACCTATCTTGGCTTTTGGCCATTTTCAGATTTCAAATTGACAAAAAAAATAAATTATTAATTCATTAGTTAAGAAGAGTTTCTCTGTACACTTGCTAATGCATTAGTTAAGAAGAGTTTCTCTGTACACTTGCTAATACATTAGTTAAGAAGAGATAACTTTATTAGAGAAAATGTAAACATAGAATATTGTTACAATGCATTAGCATTATTTAATAAGGGATAATTACTTTATTAGAGAAAGAGAAAATGTTAATATAGTATAATTCATATATCAATTTAGGAGGTTCTGAATATTTTTAGTTTATTTTTATGTTAAAAATGGTTTTCAATTCTATTTTTATTATTTATTTTTATTATATATAATTTTTTTTTATAAATAATAAATTTTATTATAATAATAATAATAATAATAAGAACAACAATAATATTAATGAACCATATATTCTTCATCAAATGCAGAATCATATATATATATTAGTTTACAAATATTCTACTTCTAAAATTTATTTTATGATTCTCATATCTTGTTATGCTTAAATGCATCTAGTTTAAAATTTAAATACTTGCTTTAATTATAATAGTTATAAACTTCTTAAAAAAAGAATAATAATAATAATCTTTTATTTATTAAATAGTATTTGTTTTATGTTTATAACTATAAGAATCTTTATATTGATTTTTCCAACAATTTTAGACCCAAAAAGATTCTTATTCTGGTTCTGGTTCTCCCAAGTTTGTAAGAAATGCTTCTTAGACTCAATTTTTTTATTATATGATGAAGGAAACATGCTTCACTGTACCGTAGCGTAGCAGATCTCACACTATATTAACACTTTGAATAATTCAAAAGTACAATGACTTCCAATTATTATAGAAAGAGTCTAATATGTGATAATATGCAGTGACGTACCCTAGCGGGGCAGGACTCACACTATCTGAACACTTTGAATCATTTTTTCATTATTATATGAAGATTCTATAACATATAATAACATGAGGTGGGAAACAATCCGATATAAATGATCTCACTATGTATTTAACATGGCATCCATGGCGGACATAGACAATTCAAAGATAAAATCACCCATTTAATATTTAGTGGCGTGATTCTCAGGTTGTCTCCGATTTTTACTGCCCCGCCCTCGTTTTAAATGAACAGTTCTCTCGAAAGAAACGAATGGAAGCTTACATTTCCTTGGAGTTAGCCAGATGTACAGTTGAAGATCTCACTTGTAATAATATCTTCAAAACCTTCAGCACAGTCGTAGGTATCATGTCAGAAATCTTTCAATTACCAAATGGGTCAAAAGTGCAAAAGCCTGGAGAGGCCATTACGTTTTATCCAGACTCCAAATCTGAAGTCGAGTTCATGGTGAGCTGCGATGTAAATGTAAAGCAAGATCTTCCCGGGCAAATGAATTCTCCTGATACTGATCTTCTATGCATGGGGGATGCCTCATGGAGCGAACGATTCAGCATAAGTCTCTCGCTTCAATTATTATCAGATATCGAAGATAATGATAGTACTGATCAAGAAGTCGGGGATGCCGTAATTCAGAAGGATTACTGCTCCTCTGATTTGGATGAGAAGGAGATTATAAGCTGTACGTTAAGTAAAGGCGGCCCTGAAGATGAAATCGAGTGTGTCGAGAAATCGTGCATATATCATGAAACTGAGGGTTTACATGATGGAAACCCTAGACTTGCTAACGGTCTAAAATTAAAGACTGGCACAACCACCTTATTGCAGCATTGCAGTTCATTAACCTATTCTAACAGCTCTACAAGTCTGCAAAATGATGTTGGATAGGATGAGTCAAAGTTACCTCTTCCTCCTCGCCTCAGGGATGCCTCTTACAGAAATCCACTCCTTCTGAGCCCTAAACACAGAAATCTACTGTGTCTGAGCCCTATACGCAGAAATTCACTCCTCGTGAGCCCTATACGCAGGGATTCGACTCATGAATTGCCACCAGAAAGCCGTTTGGTACAACTTTTCAGTACCGAAGGATCGCCGCGGCGAAATAGCATGCAGTCTCCAGGCTCGCCACTCACTAAAATGGTGAAAAAACAGAAGCAGATTTGGGTATAACGTTTACTCTTTGTGCAACAAAAGCCATTGTTCATATGCATTCGATTCGACGGATTTTGCTCCTTAGATTTTGAACTTTTGATTGTTACAATTCTCAAACACGTCACTGAATTACCATTGCTTTCAGGTCAAGTTATGGAGGAGCAGTCGCGATTTGATACGGACAGTATATTGGAAAACATGAGGTTTATGTTCTTTGAGGCTTCTGCATTTAATTTTGTTTTCTGGCTATCGCATTTTGTAATAACTACTTTACTTACATTTTCTTCATATTTTCTTTCCTATGAGTTCCCAAGGCATCCAGGCTGACGTCATGATACCGAGATTACATACATTTTCTCCATATTTTCGTCAGTTACTAAGGCATTCACGCTGACATCATGGAGACCCAGATTGCAGATCTCGGAGGGTGATCCCTGATCATGCTTTTTATAATTTTTTCCCGTTAAATAGTTTTCGATGTTTTATACCAAAATCGAATGAAATAGATAAGTATCTTATAAGATGTTTTAGTTTGTTTACTTCTTTTTCAGAATTAAACAAACAAAGTTTTAAAGTTACTTGGTTAACTTTTAGTTAATTAATTTGTAGCTGTTAAATATCTATGTAATTATGTTGATGAACTTTTTTATGTGAGATTTAGGGTGGATGATGGATTATACTTTTTTCCTACTCACGAGGATGAAACAAGTGTTTTGGCTAGATTGTTTTTATGGTAGTGATTTAAAATTCCGAATAAAGGATTATAAAAAAATGTATAAAATATAATTAATAGTTAGTTAATGAATCGATAAATGGTAGCAATGCATAGCTAACTCACAATTGAGGAATAGCTAACTCATAGTTAAGATAACTAGAAGAATGTGGGATAAAAAAGAACAGTTAAGATAACTAGAAGAATGTGAGATAAAAAAGAAAAAGAATATAAAAAATAAATGATAGCTGATAAATAAATAACTCGGTGATAACATGTAGCTAAGACTAAGACGAGACAAGTGTACTAACTAGATTGATTTTATGGTAATCATTCAAAATTGGAAATAAACAATTATAAAAAAAGAATAAAAAAATAACTGGATGATGAATGGATAACTTGTAGCAATGCATGGATAACTCAGAGTTGATGAATAAATAACCAACCAGATGGAAAATAAGTAGAAGAAACTGAGATAAAAAGAAAAAGAATATAAAAAATAATATATAGTTGATAAATGGATAACAGGAAGAATGTGTGATAACATGTACCTTGGCATGGATAACTCACACTTGAACTGTTTAACTAGAAGAATACGAGGAATGAAAACTATTTGCGAACTCTATTTTATTCCATAACCATCTCTGAACCATGTCAACTTGATCCATGCACAAACTATGTGGGTGTGCTAGTTATTTGTTGTTTAAGTTATATGTTATCATTCTCTTTTTCTAGTTAAACTAGTTGTCTAGTTATATGTAATCACTCCTTTGTATTAGTTAATTCAATTTTATTCTAGAAAGGACTATGTGGGTGTGCTAGTTATTCGTTGTTTAAGTTATATGTTATCATTCTCTTTTTCTAGTTGAACTAATTGTCTAGTTATATGTAATCACTCCTTTTTATTAGTTAATTCGATTTTATACTAGAAAGCACATCACTTATGCATGAAGTTATCCATACATCAATTACCGCTTATTCATGCATTATTATTTTATAATAAGTTATCTCAATTTTCAAAAAATTGTCATAAAATCAATCTTAATAATATACTTGTTCAATTCTTGTGCAATCTAAGAAAAACATAAATGTTAATCAACCTTAAATACTAAGTTATAAATATTTATCTATATAAACACATATATAATAATAAAAAATAACTTTCATTTTATATAATTAAATTAAGAAGAAAACTCCTTCCACGTAACCATATCATATATATATATAGTATAAGAAGATGAGCTTTCATTTTATGTCATTGAACTCGGATATCAACGATATTTTAAAGTACAAGATATACTATTTGTGGTTTGGAAGTTTTATTATAAATACCTTAGATTTTATTTTTAATTAATTGTTTATTTTTTTATTGGTAGTTTTCATGATTTGTTTTTTTATTCTGTGGGTTTATAATCAAAGTTCAAATTTTTTTAATTAAATTTTATAACAAGTTTCATTTTATTTGTTAAATGATATAGTCAGAGCTACAATTTTGAATGTTAATGAAACTTTGAAGTGTATAATTGTCGATTTATAAAAAAAAAAGGAGGAGATTTTTTTACTTTCAGGTTGATTTTATGCTAGAATTTGGTGAATTTAATCAACAAAATTTGTAATTTTTGTTGTTTGTTGGGCTATTTTAAGTTCATAAATGAAATTAGGGAACATGAAAACCCCAAAACCCATACTCTGTAAAATTTAGTAGTGTTTCTGAATGTTTTTTTTTTTTTTTTTACAAGAACACCCCTTGATTTTTTGGCCGGAGTCGGGGACTTATATTTTGATCACTCCTGGGATAGATGTCACTCTGAGGACTCCCCTGTGGGAATCGAACCTGGGCCAGTGATGGAAACTCCCACCGATTTAACCGCTAGACCACAACTCAGCCGACGGTGTTTCTGAATGTTTTTAAAAATTCCGAAAAAATTCATGACAAAAAACGAGTAAAAACGAGCCCTAAACAAAGATAAAAAAATCCCGTCTTTAAACAACTCCCTCAAAAAAACCACTCGAATATATATATTTTTTAATTTATTTAAATTTTGCTCTTTTAAATACAAAAGACTAACCATAAATTTAAACGCATAAATTGATCATTTCATCGTTTTCATCTATATTTATTGTTTCATTTTAATGTGAAAGATTTTAATGTTTTTACCTCGCCCTTCAACTTACTGTTTTTGGTCTCCTCGTAACACACTCACCATCGATAGATACTTCGGTACACCGTATGAAATTTTTACTCAAACTTGTTTGTTTCCTTGATTATTTGACTTCAATTCAAGCTCAAAGATTATACAAAGATGTACTTTTATGGACATCTGACTTCAATGCAAGCTTAAAGATTATGCAAAGATGTAATCTTGTGGACAATGTAAAAGTTACAAGTATAACCATTCTTACACAACATGTGATAGAGACTATTAATGTTTAATCAATAGTGGTCTTCACTCAATATATGTATATTGTACATTTTATATAGATATCTTTTCAATTGAATTCTTTAATTATTAGAAAAAATCTAAGTTATTAACTCTCACTTAACCCAAGAACCATAATTTCTTTTAACTATAGAATGTATGTACAAAAACGTATAATTATTTTATCATGCATATTTCACCATATGCTTGCACACTTATTCTAATGATTCCCATACATGATTACTGATGTATATCCTTGAGATAGTGTTCAAACCTTCAAGTAACTCAAACACACCGATGCATTGGAAAGTTCTTAGTATTTCTTTAAACATTTATTTCCTAAAACTTAATACTATATTCGTAAATACAACACATGCATTATATTAGTCACATGATGGTCCTTTAAATGAAATGAAAATTATTTATTAAAACGCGTTATTAGTTACAGATAACATACTCCATAACAAGTAACCTTATAATGTACCCGATCTCCTAGGCACAAATCGTAGGAGGTAAAATATGAGCCTCCATAGTTGAATGTTGAGAAAGCAACAAGTTTAGACAACTTTATTACTTCTAATGGTAAAAGAAACATAACTTATAAAATATGTACATATGTAAAAATGATTCCACCATGAGGTTTTCATGGAATTAGTATAATTCCTTTCGATCATTGGATTTGATTCTCTACACTCACAACTTGTCGAAAATCAAGTTAGTGCATAAAAACAATACGAGCATTATAAATCATTTTACCAGCATACGGTACTTAATGCAAAACATAAAAAAACTAATCATTAAGAGTTACTTTTTAATTCAAAAGTCTTAAGTAGATTAAAACTCAACTTAGAATTTCCTCCCAACCATTGACTCTATTTGGCGTATGTTATTCCTCGTAGACCCACCTACGAGTTAGGTGACCAATCCACTAAGGTAAGGAATAACTAAAACCATTCCAAAGATCTCTAACCATGATCTATATATTCAACTACTCCTTTATACAAAATAAATAAATAAAAATCGTAGTAACTAACTAGCAGTTAATGAGTCAGACAATAAAGATAACATTTAAACAACAATGATAGATTTTACAAAGGTCGATCTCCCTTGAGATCTCCCAAATTTCCTTGATTGATATTCTCCTACATCCTACAAGACTAAAACCTGATTTGTTTATAATATGGGAATCATATAAAGCATGAAAGTCTCACATGCAATGGGGTTGGCTCTTCTTCTCAATAAGTAACAAATATGAGCAACTTTTTTATAGGATTCAAATAAACTATAGTTATGTTTCCAACCAGAGAAGTCTAACAAAATTTCATGCATTATATATTTGAACAAGAGAAAGAGTGAACCATAAAAACTAAGGCTCGGCATTCTCTTAACTTCACCATGCACCCAAACCCTATGAAGGAAAATTAATATAAATATAACTATATTTTTAAAGTGAACATCACCAAATTATGCGAGCGTTGAACCCTTCTCCACCCAATTGTAACTAAATAACAAGATTACACAGTAAAGGGGAAGATCTATAAAGATATCCCTCGATGTTTGACCATGGAAAAAAATGGGCAGGGAAATCAATTACACATACCCAGATAGAGTTAGACTACTGGCTTTCTTCTCCATAGCCCTTGAAGAGTATTGGAAAGGGAATTCAGGGCCTAAGGGACTGTGAATCAGAGAAAGGACTGCTTCTTGGTGCCGGGTGTGTGGATGTCTTAGAAATTAGGTTAACTCTGGTGTAGGTATCCTTAGCTCTCCATTGAGCCCAACAGCTTAGCATTTAGCCTTTCCTAGCTTTTTAATGGCCTGATAAACCCTACTGTGTGGGATTGGATGATTTTTGTACCTTGGCTATGTGTAAGGCTACTTAACCCTTGTTAGTTTTTCATCACATTAAGCTAGCATTATGAACTTAGGATATTTTCACTGAGAGAATAACAAGCACAACAATAAAACATAAGCACATCACAAGAGACAAGAGACACAAAGATATTTTCCTCGGGGAAACCATAAAGGAGAAAACCCCGCAACTTCCTCTAAGATAAAATCTGCACCAAAACAGTAAGAGATCTCCCAACAGCAGTGGCCTTCTAGTCCCAGTATATTTCCTCCTCCACAAGTGCGCCTCACTTAAGAGAGTGAATGATGTGTTTTCACAATG
>LPNX010466094.1:0-28146 GCA_001517045.1 Pseudotsuga menziesii | reverse complement strand
GGGGGGATGTTAGGGGTTTGAGGGATTAGATTATTGTTAGAGTCTGTAGGGGTTGTATAGGGAATGTAATAGGTGGGTTGGGAGGTTATTAGCATATGTAATAATATAAATTATGCATTTTTTCTCACCGAAATGTGTGCACATTTTTGTTCACTAAAACATGCATGTTATATTTAACATTACAAATATATTGTTTGGTTTCATGATGATAACATTAAAATATTGGGGGGAGGGATAAGGGATTAGAGATAGAACAATAGGGGGTGTTAAAGGGTTATGGGTAGAAATAAAGGGTTAGGGGTAGGGGTTTGTGGGAGACATAGGGATGGATGTGTGTGTGTGTGTGTGTGTGTGTGTGTGAGAGAGAGAGAGAGAGAGAGAGAGAGAGAGAGAGAGGAGGGGGTGTTAGAATTATGGGGAGACTTATGGATGTGTGTGTGTGTGTGCGCGCGCGCGCATGCATGAGAGAGAGAGAGAGAGAGAGAGAGAGCGAATTGGATGGTGGTCTATTAATATGAGTTAGAGGAAACATGGGCGGTTAGTATGAGTTAGGGGGAATATGGGGGGTTAATAATAGTTAGGGGAGAGAGAGAGATGGGGGGGTTATGGGTTTGTGAAGGAACTTAGGGTGATTAAAGGGAGACTAGGGGGTATATATATGGAGTACAAGGGTTTAGGTTAGAGATATTGATCCACATGCCCAGGTGCATGACATGGAAAAAATTTCAATTGAATGAATTCAATATTGTTACGGCGAAATCATATTAAGAATAAGTAAAGCATGAAATACCTTACACACACACATAAACATATACACAGAGACAAAATGCAAGAATTTGAACCAATATTTTTTATTTCATTACTATTCAATTAATTGCTTCATATTATAATAGTGTACATGCTTATATAGAATGTTGATAATGCTTGGGTTGTCTCCCCATTATGTTCAGTTACAATATTTTGGAATAGTCCATGAGTTCAACCATTATAGATGACTGGAAGGAAGGGAGACAATCTATCGTGGTCGTGTTGAGATGTTGGTGTTGATGATGCATGTGGAGGTGTTGAACTTGTCAAGGTTGTTTCGAGGTTTAGACTTGTCGAAGTCGATGCTGAACCTTTCGAATTCGACAAAAAATGCCAACTGTTAGGCGAATCAAAGGTGTGGAGAGGTAATGGAGAAGAGTGGGGGGGAGAGAAAGAGGAGGAGGATGGGGGGTTAAATGTAGGGAGAGGGGGAGGTTGGGTGGGATAAATTCTACCACCATTTCGACTAGATTATGTTCCTAAAAAAAATTACAACATTTATTTCCCTCTTTCTAACTCACTTTAACACTCCTTAGCTCAAAGTTTCTCACACTCTATTAAAAATCGCATAAATTTTGGACATAGATAATGATGATGCACAAGCAGCATCGAGCAAAGGGAGTGGAAGATAAAGGTGCTAAAAAGCACATAAAAACTCCACTGAACTCGCTTAAATTAATTTGATAAATAATATTCCTGTGACTCTATCAGGTTAGTTTTGCTGAGTAAACATTTAAGGTGGGAAGGCCACAAAATGTCGATCGATCTCTAGTCCACCTAGAGTTGAATTAGATAGTTTGAAAGAAGAATTATAATCTAGTATTATAAACAACAAAATAGTCAGCTATATCTTGATACTTATCCCCTTGAATCCTTAGATTAGCGATATTTGGAATCCGTGAAGATGCTAGTAGTGAAGGTGAAGAATAATGTATTTTTCCTTCTATTTGATAAATATTTGCATTGCTATTTTTTATTATGTTTGAGAAGTATTTTCATTGCTACACATTCTTATTTTCATTTTAGAAAACTTGAAGAGTTCTTAGCAATTAAACAAAAACCATTCATGGAGAGTGGATATTCTACATTAGCTCAATGTCATATTTGTTAGGAAGAGGATAAAAAAGGAAATATGGAGAATACTTGTGCTTGTTCTGGCACCTTGAAGGTATACATGTTGGGGCTTAGTGTGTTTAATTTAGACATTGATTTATTGTTGGGACTCTGACCATGGTTCATTCATGCTTAAGGGGAAAGTTTTGTAAATCACAGTACAAAACATTTACTTTCTATCCGAGATATTGAGGAGAGGAGTTGCATTGAACCGTAAAGGTTCTGTTCAAGGGGATATTGTCCATTGAAGTATTCCCATAAAATTCAACCTATTATAAAACTCTTATTTATCAAGATAAGGATGGATTATGTGTACATTACGAAAAAATACATGACTGCAATCACTTTGCTACTCTTGTTCTTTTGATTTCTTTAGAATACATTTAAAATATAGGAGTATCATTTGAGATTTTGTTGGTTTACAACAAATTATATCCCCAAATCAGACATCACATAAAAGCAATTCCTCAGCTTTTAATTGGGTTAGAACGAAATCTATATGTTTCCTTAGTTGTGGATAATGAGGAGTGTCAAAGGAAAGGAATCTAAAGAACCAAGTTTTCCATGATAGAGGTGCATTACCACTTATCAAAGTATGAAATGCTGAAAAACAAATATAATGCAACATAATGGAAGATTTCCTAGTTTGACTTGTTATTGAAAATGATACTTTCTATTGACAAAATTAGTAACAAATCTTCTTGTATTATAAATGCAAATTGAGTTACCATTTATGTGGCAAATAAAAGAATATATTCCTACAACCGCCATATTTTCTCCTTGTAATTGGTTCTCCCATTTAAAAAGATAATGTAATAACACATTTTTTTTTATATTTCCTCTCCTAAGCCCTGCACTCATCTTCGATAGGAAACCACTGGCTCCACATGTAATTACTACATTGTTTCATCAAAAATTGATCTTCTTCTGCTAACAAATGCAAAATGAAAGATTAATTGTCATTGCTATGAGAAGTTCTAAGGTTAGCTTCTCATAAAATAGAGATTGCATAAATCATATTAATATCCATATGTTCCATCTCACGAATTGAGAGCTTCTTTATCTTAGACATAAACATAAGAACTTTAGGATCAATGCTAGAGAGTTGTTTCTTTACAAATTTAACCTTCTCAGGACATAGGGGTAGAATTATAATAGTATTGGCAAGCTAGAATCCCCTTAAAACCCCCTCTTTCTATATATCTATCCCATTAAACCCCATATATATCTATATATAACCCCTTACCACCCCTCAATGTCTCTTCGTTCACCCACCCTCTCTCTCTCTCTGTCTCTCTCTAACCCATTAAATTCCCTTGACCCTTTCTCTACCTCTAACCCCTTACCACCCCCTCCCCTTTCTTTACCTTTAACCCCATAGCACCCCCCCAATCCTTTCTCTAATTCTAACCGCTTACCAATCCTTCCCCCTCTACCTTTAACCCATTATCACCAAAAAATGTTTTTATTGTTATAATCAAAAAATAATAAAATTAATGTTATAATTTTCAAATAATAAAGTAAAGTTATAATCGGAAAAATAATAAAATTAAAAATCGCACACACATTGCAGTTTTTCAAAACAAGTGCACCTTTTGTAAAAATACAACTTGTGTATGTTTTTGTTCGGCGCAAAATAATTTTATTTTTTTTTTAACAAAACACATGCCCATTTCTTACCACTATGGTTGAAACTTCGCACATGATGGCATGGCATTCCTATGCCTACATGTTGTCTTCAAACTTCTCTTGGGATTCATCATGCCTATTCCTTGGAGTATGATAAACCATGTATAATTGAGAATTACATCCAATTTTTCAATACACTCATGTTTAGATGTTGGTTACAGTATGTTGCACACCATCATTTCTGATGAGATTTTAGACATAAGTACGGTTTTTTTCTGCATATTCAAAATATGTATTTTTTTCACACTTATATATATATATATATATATATATATATATTCATCTTCATATTTTTCTTGTGTCATGACTCATTGACTAGAAAAAAAACATTGTTAGTGTTTTGTCCATAACTCTCCTGTTTCTCAACCATTTAAAAAAACAATTGTACGGTACATTAAAGGACATTGAACTCTACATGCTATAAAAAAAACAGTTTCAAAATAATTGCATTAATACCTTTGAAGGTTTCACCCACACTTGATGTATTATTTTCAAGGATTGATCCCTTATATAATTAAAAAAAATTAGTGGTGCATTAGTGCTAGATGTTCTCTATGTGTCTACCAGTTTTTGCAAGTTGATACCATGATTTAGGCACCCAAAGGATGCACCCACAAAAACATATGCCTTATAATTTGTCCCAAAAATAAAGTGTTCCCGTTAAAAAATATCACACTTTGGATAGTTAAGAACATTTTCAATAGAAAAAAAATTATATATTTCAAAATTTCATTCAATTTCCAACATTTCATATTTTTTACTCGCCACAAGATTCATCATGTATCCGTATAAAAATATCCATGTAAGTTGACGAGTGTCTATCTTTTCAGTTTTCTATTGCATCTAACGTGTCAAAAGAGACCCTCATCATCTTGCACACACCCTCCAATTAACATGTTTCCTTTTGGGTAAATGGGGTATCTTGTTTTCCATAATTCATGATAAGGGGATACATTCTATTCTTATTCATTTTAATTATCCCTTAAAAATTACATTATATTAGTTTTAAGTTGACCAACACTTATCAAGTTATGTTTCAATCTCGTAGAATAAACCACATCTTGAATGAATTTTTTTTGGCCTTGTTTGGTTTGGATGTTGACAACCCCTTTTCCCACAATACAGCAATACATGTTCCCAATTTTAGTCCAAATTTAGTCATATAGATCTCCAAGAAAACTTGTTATGCCTATCATATGAGTGTTGCAACCACTATCTAAGATCCAACCATCGTTCAATATTTCTTTAATAGCATGACAAGTAAGGAATAAAATACTTTAAGTGTTCTCAAAGGTATTATAATAGTTTTCGTTTTGGTTTCTAGGGTTAGATTTCTTCTTCCTACTTTCACTAGCATGATAACTTAGCTTATTTCAATAAACATAGTTAATATTCAATTTATTATTCCATTTATATTTCTATCATTTTGTTATTTCTCCCCCTTTCTTGTTCTAAATCTTCCTTAGCATATCTTTCATCACTTCTATTGTTTCCTTTAACCTTGCCTCTTTATCTTGATCTACCATTTCCTTTCAATATAGAGATCTGATTTAAAATCATTTTCCAGAGAGGAATCATCATTATTGTGTATTATAAATTCATGGGATAGAAGATATACCAACAACTCATCCATTGATAGTTGACTCAAATATTTGGACTATTAAATAGCTACAACCAATGCTTCAATTTTCTGGGTAATGTTGTGAGAACCCATTTAACTGCCTTCTAATATAGTATATATTCACCATACATATCCAATTAATTTATTATGTCCATGACCTTATCCCTATAGATATCTATTGACTCTAACTCTTTCAATTTCAAGTTTTTAAAATCCCTTCTTAAATTCTATAGTTTTACACTTTTTACTTTAGTGATTCCTTGATAATTGGTCTCTAGGATTTCTAAGGGTGGCTTTGATAATTTTGCAATAAAGATACTATATAATATACTATCTTCCAAATCATTTTGATACGCTGCAATGTATTTGCATATTTGTGCTCGCGATTTCTTAGTTTTTCCTTTTGATTTGTTTTTAAAGATTTCTCAAGTGAATCATTTTCCAGTTCTATATATCTATCAACTACATAATGCTAAACATATCAATCACACAATAATGTCTTCATTTTAGTTTCCCATACTTCATAATTTTTTCCAATGAAGACTATAATCTATAGTTGTGCACAATTATATCTACTTGAATCCATGTTTCTTTTTGTAACATTACACAATTCTATTAAATTATGAACAAAAAAATATACAAAATAAACCCTGACCAGAGGAGGTCTCAGGTGGTGAAGCCACCACCCAAGCCTATAAAAAATGGAGGGCCATGTGAGAAAAACAGAGCTGAAATTGTTCAAGATGGTAATACCAGAAGAGTACCCAATTTTGGACATCATATCACACGTAGACATAGACATAGTTACAAGGTTCATTTTCAAAAGTAAACAAATACATAACCAAACTAGACAATTATGGCATAAAAACCTGAAACGACAATTCGTTTCTGAAGATGATCTAAGCATGATTTAAGATGGGGGTTTTCCTTGATGATGGGGAATCCCCATCTTTCCTCCTGCGAAGGGATGGACGTGTTAGTGGCCGCCTCTGGAGAAGTTTGTGGTTGTTGCTATTGTTGATCAGACTTTTGGTCATCCATGTTCTTCAGATGTTTGAACAACGGCTCCACGGTTGAAGGGGTGGGTAAAGGCGGTGCCTGTGGAGCCAGAATTGAGCTGGTGTCCCGTGATATTCTCCCCATTGCACTCCCACTACCACCACCCTAGAGACCAACCTACCCAGCATTACCAGCCATGCCTTTCCAATCAAATGTGTTGTCCAATGCTGTAAGTTAAGTGTCCATTTTTGCCATTTTGGCTTTCATAGCTAGAAAAATGTCATGTGCCTCTGACCAATTGCTTAGAATTTATTCTAGGAGATTGCACAACATTTTTTTTACCATCTAGTAGTGGTTAATAGGATTTCCACCCTTCCCAGAATCTAGTATTTGGTTGAGAACCCTCCCCTCCCAATATTCAACAAAGATGTTGACCTATGGGGAGATGTGGTTTTCATACCCCTCAGTAACTTGTAGGTTACACCCATGCTGGGATTTTCCCTTTCCCAGGCTAGCGCGACGAGGTCTTCCCCATTGTCTAGACATAATTTTTAGACATAATCTTGGTAGAAGGAGAAGGAGAGCAGGGTGGTCACTGGAGCCTGCAACCAGAGCACTGAGATGTCACCTGGAAGACCTATGAGAATAGTATCAATGTATTTTCAAGGGTGCCACCTTGAGGTGGAGACCCGACTTTCAAACATGCATCAGACCCAAATTTACCCACAGAAGAGTCAAATCTAGAAAATATAGTGAAGCAATTATCCATGACGAAGATATGCCCCACCTGACCACACCCTGTACCAACTCACATTGAATAACTTTTCATCGCCATGAAATATTAGGAGGAGGACATGGTATCGCCACCCTACATCGTAGGTGAGAAAATGACTTGCAAATATTCCCCCATGTGAGAAGAACTTCAAGAGGGTAGGATGTCGAATTTTATGGACGTGATGAGCACATGTTGATCACCACGCGGGGGGTGCACGGACTGAGGTGTGGCGTGCCTATGGGATCCTTTGTTGTCACCCAAATCTAGGGCGGATAGATCAAACCTGGCCAATTGTCTGCATTTGAGTAGCAAGGTAGCATTAAGGGAATCCTGCAGTGTTCCTTCCACAAGGGTGTAGTTAGAGTTCACTCCCATGTTAGCCAGGAAGTCTGCTAAAGCATTATCTTTCATGTGCATATGGTTAAAGGTGAGTGCCTGCATGCACTAGAGGAGGGTGGCCAGATGACTCAATCCATGCACGAGGTGCCAACTGGTGGCCACTTTCAAGACCAGCATGGAATTATGAATTTTGGTGGCCAAGGAAAGGATGATCTCAAAGTCACCTTCCACAATCAGAGGTAGAAGATTTATCCTAACAACTATCATTAATCCTGCCACCATACCTTCCAATTATACTGCATTGTCTGAATAAATACCCATGTTTCCATAAAAAAGATGGATGATACCGTCATTGTGGTCTCTAATAGCTCCATCGTAACTAGCTTTCCCATGGTTCCCCTTGGAGGCTCCATCGAATTTCATCTTGAATACTGCATCAAGGGGGGGTTCCCAGTGTGAGGGGCTTGCTATACATATCATGGGGATACTTGGGGAAGGAGGGATGATAGTGGAGTTGAAGCTTAAGGCCACTAGGATATGCTTTTCACCCTTTGAAGTGGGGAGGTCAGCGACCGTCCAGCCTTTGGAGTGGATAGTTTCTTGAAGATTTTTTTTTATTGAATCCCAAAGTGAGCTGACCGTGCTCTCATTATTTTTAAAAAATTTGTTGTTGCGTTATTTCAAGGTGCTCCAAAACAGAAACCCCAGAGTAAGGGTCTAGATTTTATTGAGGATTTTTCTTTCAAAAGGAAAATCAATCCACTATTGAAGAGTGTCCGTAGCATTGCCTTTGACTCTATTCGAACATCGAAAATACTTAGTGACGGTGTCCCACAGTGAGATGTTAAAGGGGAAAGTGTCTAGGAGGTGGTCTATGGTTTCCTATTTTTCATAGCAAAGACATCCTCTTGGAACCCTTTCCTAGCTAGTCTTTCCCATGTGAGAATACGACGATGCACTAGTAGCCATAGAAAACGAGAGACTTTGGGCCAAAGAGGGGCCTTCCAAATGTGATTCCAAATAGCAGTGGCCTAGAAATATAGTTGTGCAGAGATGATATTGTAAGATTCTTTGACTGAGAAAGTTCCAGACAGTCTATGACCCCATTTGATGACATCTAGACCCTGATTTTGTTTGAGGCAATGACTACATATTCTAGGCCAAATTTTGTCCACAAGTTCCTTGTTGGGATCCATGTGCCAGGTGGAGTGATATTTCCACTGATGAAATCCATCATTCAAATGGTGCTAGTACTCTTCTACTTTGATGTGATCATTGAGCTGAATGTAAGTATGACTGTTGGGGTCAGGCATGCAACTTTTAAGACTGGGTAACTATTGCTATGAGTCACACCAGAAGAGGGATTTATCCCCATATTTTATTTCCCAAAAACTATGTTGCTGAATGAGGGCTCTGTGTTTGTTGGCCGCCTTCCAAATATGAGAGCCCAGAATGTCCTTGTCAAATATGATGAGTGAATGAGGGTGTGTTGTAGCTGCAACTGTTTTTCCCAAATTCTCAAAATTTTGGACCCCCCTCTTAATTTTTAACTTACCTAGAATCATTTGGATCCATGAAATCTGTTTTTGTTTTCCCTCTGCTACAAGTTGGACTGTTTTGAGGTTAACTGTCTTCATGCTTTTCGGAAAATTGCTTATGTATGAAACTGCTTTGGGTTGTGGAATTTGGAGTTTGGTTTGAAATATTTCCCTCTGATCTGTAATTTCTTTCTTTGTATTCAGAAGTCTATTTCTCATTTTCGCCACTGTTGCGGAGGTGAAGCAAACTTTCATTGCTGCCCAGCCGAAAGTAATATTTTTAGTTTGGTTGTCTGGAAGCCTTTTAAACAACGCATCGGAGCCATTTTTCCTTATGGAGCCTCCATTGCAGAAGATGAACGATGAGTGTTTTTCCGGATAGTCTTGACTTCGCCGATGTCGTGTTGATATTGTTTTGACTTGTTTTACATTGTTAGAGGTTGGTTGAAGTTTGAGTTGGGGTTGTTTGATCTTTATGAAGTCACTTTTTTGGAAGCGAGAAAATCTTTTTGGATCGCTGCACAACCTTAATTTTTTCCAAATACTTAACATTTTCACAATATTTTTGCGCCATAGTGGAAAGTTTATGACTTTGATCGAAGGCTGTAGTCTAATTGTTTTCCGCCATTGCAGCTCCCAAGCGAACTAAGTGTCTGCCATATAACCGGTCCGCTCGCTGATGCTTTGTCTGGGTTTCGTCGATATGTCTTTGGGCCGTGGGGCCTGTAGTCTTTTCATCTTCCGCCATTGCGGCTGTGCAATGCACTAACCTCTCGAAATTGATGTCATTCCATTCATTGACAGGGAACTTTTTTGCCCGATGCTTTGGCATTTAGTTCTTTAGACTCCGACAGACTTAACGGTCCCGCGGAACCCATTGTTGGTTTGAAACCCACTATTGTGGCTATAAGTAAGATTATCCGGCTGATGTCTCAGTGGTTCAAGCCGTCGATAAGGTTTTTCCCACCGTCTTGTGTGTTTTTAACCCCTGTGTGGGTAGCAGTGGTTTTTTATTCTTATTAAGGATTTCATGATGAGGGCACAGTACTGGGCCTCATTTTGATGATCACTTTTGTTGCTAGTATAGTTTAAGTTTATTGAAAATATGCAGTCCTAATTAATGTGAATTTTTGTTTAACTGTAGACAGACTCAGAAGATTCTTCAGACTACTGCTGCAAGAAGATGTAGATAAAGGACAAAGCTGAGGAAAGTTGGTTGAAAAGTGATAAGCAGAGTTTATTCTTAAATCAACGGATCTCAAAAGGACAAATAAAAGACAAGGTAGAATCAATGGCAACAAAAGCCTAGGCTTGGACGGGGTTCGTCAGTTATCGAGCTAATCCCGTTTTATGAAGTACTCATAAGTTGAAATCCGAAATGTAACGCATTATGTGAATCACGAGTACTCACGAAAAAGACAAAATTGTGAGATTAAATGGTTTTTGGGGAAGCCCAAAGGTCAGACGGTTGGGGGAAGCCCAAGGGTTTTGTTGTTTTTGTATAAAGAGATGAAAGTTAGAGAGAAGAGGGGATTTTTCTTGGAAAAAATTGTGAGCCATTGTTTGTAAGAGGAACTAATTTGTCTTACAAGAAAAAAAAGATTGCAAATTTTGCCTGTTGGAGAAGGTGCTGTGTGGAATGTTTGAATGTGATAAAATGAACAATGTTGAAGGGGAACTATTTCGTTTTCAACTATGTTTCATTAACTGTGAGAGTGTTCTAACTTTCTGAACCTATGTTCTTATCTGAATGTTCTCTGGTTTATTCTGTGACAATTTCCACTACGAGTAATGGAGAGTTTAACAATTGATGAGCTATCTTGTCATGTATATCTTATTCATGTTTATGTGTCTTGATTCTAAGAACAACTATCAGTGATTTACCTTAACATGTGAACAGTATTACATTACTCGCGAATTAATATTTCTCTCTCTAGAGACAGCTTAGTTAGTATGTATTTTCTAGATGTGTATGATTTAGACGCGAGAGAGTCTAAGACGAGAAGTAAGAACCTGCACATCACATTGTTAATGCTCCTTGCATTCTTTATCAACCTACATTTTAGATAGGCACTTGTATATCATACTTAAAGCCAAAAAATACAAAAATATATACGGTGGACCGGGCCGCAACCGGTAAAACCTTTTATTTTTGTTACTTGACATACTATAGCCGGACCGCAAACCAGATGGATTCCCTACACTGGAAAATCATGGGATAGTTGGGAACGTTGACTGGGGAGAATCCCTTGCTGTTGTTTCCTGCAAATTTCCAGGCCTCAACAGTTTATGTCGCTAGAAGGAAGGCCACTAGTGCATGGATAGCCGAGGAAACCCGTTTTCTCGAAATTATTCCACCAGTCACAGTTCAGAAGGACCCTGATTGGTACTTTGGTTTTCTTGCAAATTCTATCCTTGGTTGCAATACCTTTGAAAGGATTTTTAGAAGTAAGTATGCAACCCAAAAAAACTCATGCAGCTCTCATGAAAGGACTATGCACCTTAAAGAAAGAAATAAAAGAGAAGGTGCATATTTTTACCCAAAGATTCACAGCCTATCTTAAGAATTTTTCTGAAGCTGAAAAACCTCAGATAAAGTCCTGATTGAATATTATACCTCAGCTCTAGGACCCGAGTTGGCCATGTTTTCCAAAATGAAGTCCAAACCTACACTAGTAGAGACTTATGAGGAGGCGAAGAGAGTAGAGGCTGAAAGGGAAAGTATCGAAGATTATCCTGAACGATCAGGAGAAAAAACTGTTGGGAGGAAAGCTTTATTTTTTACTAATCCTAAAGAGGAGAAATCACCAGATTTCGAAGGAATGGCAAAGATGATGCATAATATTTCTAACAGAATCATATACTTGGAAAAGGAAAAGGAAGCCCAAAATTTCTACAAGCCATATTACAAGAAAAGGGAAGATAACAATCAATCCCAACCCCCTCCGCACATCCCTGCATCTATGAACTTAACGAAGGTAGGAATGGATAACTTTTACACTTTCCACCAACAACCCCATTCTGAAAAGAGTTGTCCTCAATGGTTAAATTCAATGACATTGGTTATGAATCAACTTTTGGATTCCAAATTAACTGAAGACAAATTAACTGAAGACAACGATGAAGAATGGAAAGACAACAATAAATCAACAGAAAAATAGGAGGATGAAGCTATGGTTTTATGGGACTGTGTATCATTGTTTGATGCCAAGGAAGAAAAGGATCTGAGACACGAAGGCATCCTGGAAACAAATGTGACGACAAGAAGCCAGGGGTTGATTAAGGAAATCAATATTATGCTCCTGAAGATCAAAATACTTCAAAAGAATGTTAAGAAATTTCAAAATAGCTCCTCAGCTAATAAAATTCTGGAGTTTACCATCACTAGTCAAAATCCTAGATAGACCAGCATGCCTACTAAGCCCAATGAAGAAAAAATAAATAATGTTAGATCGAATCTCACAGAACATAAGATGGATTATGACATTGTGGAGGATATCAAGAAGGTAAGGGCAAATGTCTCATTATTTGAAATGTGCAATGTGCCGCAACAAAACGAAAAGCTATTGAAAGCACTTGAAGTATCAGAGGAGAGGCTCCCCATTGACAATCATCCCCAAGAAGAACAAATTGGTGAAACAAGTATGGGAGGTAAGCCTAAAAGTAAGAATCCACCTGTTCTCCTTACTTTTGAAATTTTCAACCATAACGTGCATAAATGCCTAGTAGACTCAGGGGCATCAGTCAATGTCATGTTGTTGTTGGTCTGTAAAAAGATAAATGGACAACCTAAACCATCTACCTGGAGGGTCGTTCAATTGGATTGAATGAATGTGAAGGTAATTGGAGAAATGGAGGATGTTCTCATTCGCTTATCTTCAAATGATAAGGTGTATCAAGTCATTGATATTGTGGTGGATGACATACCAAAAGCTTATGGACTTGTTTTGAGCAGAGATTGGTCGGCAAAGTTGAACGAATATTTTGCCTCGGACTGGTCGCATCTGTGGCTGCCATATAAAGGAAGACCAAATCAAATTAAAGTTTTGAGGGAGCCCCACATGAAACACAATGTTACTCAATTCGAAGAAAAAAATGAACCAATGGATTCTGTTTTGGGAAACTACTTTATCGAGCTAGAACCAGGAAACTATCAAGCAGAAGAAGCCAGCAATATATCAGACGCTCAGCCTGGTCTCCTTAGGTTTTCACAAGCTGATGAAATTGATTGTAAAATAGTAGACTTAGCTGTAGATGTAGATGTTAATTCTTGCACAGTAGCGGTTAGCGATTTTTGGATGCTTTTCTTTGATGGTTCTAAAACTTTACAGGGGTCAGGAGCCGGATGTGTCCTGATTGACCCTATGAAAAACAAACATTTTATTTCATGTAGGTTAGAGTTTGAATGTACCAATAACATAGCTGAATATGAAGTGTTGGTTCATGGATTAAGGAAAGCAATTGAATTAAAGGAAAATAATCTGAAAGTGTTTGGCGATTCTGAAATAATTGTAAAACAAATTTGGAATTAAACATTAGAGGAATTTTGGGGTCTAAAATGGGCCTCCTAAGGAAAATAATAAAATAATAGTTAAAATAATAAAATAATAGTTAAAATAATAAAATAATATTGATTAATTTTGGAGGAAGAAAGAAAAAAACTACTTTTTGTGTTCGTATTTTCGACATATCTCCCTGTGTTTTTACTCAAATTTTGATCCGGAGAGCTCATTGGATGTGGAATTTGATTCCACATCCAACGAGTACCCACACTGCATACTTTTGATGGACCCCGCTACCCCAAAAACAAGAAATACCTGAAAAAAACATGATGATGACATCATCATTACGTTTTTTCAGGTATTTCTTGTTTTTAGGGTAGCGGGGTCTGTCAAAAGTATGCAGTGTGGGTACGCGTTGGATGCGGAATCAAATTCCGCATCCAATGAGCTCTCCCGATCAAAATTTGAGTAAAAACACAATGAGATATGTCGAAAATACGAACAAAAAAATTAGTTTTTTTTAATGACAAATATGCCAATTCAACCATTATGGTTGACTTATTTTATTGAAATTCTATTGGTTCTTGAATTCCAACTCACAAAAACTTATTTTGGCACGTTTTCTTATAAGGCCCATTTTAGACCCCAAATTTCCTCTAATGTACATTACATTTTTCCTCATTTAAAAGCTTATCAAAATGAAGTATGGGATTTACTTAAATGGTTTAATGCATTTAACATTGTATCGATTCCAAGAATTAAGAACGCAGCAGCTGACTTGTTGGCCACCTCAGCTGTGAGGCTTGTGCCCTCTAATAATCGGTGCTCTATTGAATTTCTTTTCAGGCCTTCGGTTCCAGATATGATTACCAATCTACAAGTGTTTGATGATGATCAGTAGATTATAGAATGCTTGACTAATGACGAGGCATTCAAAGGGGTGATTATTGATGATGAAGAACATCAGGCCGAGCTAAAATTCGATAATTTTATTCCTAAGGGAGTCAGGACTTTAGAACGGATGTTTAATTTAAATGAGAAATTTAGAAGACCAGCGAATGTGAAGACTCATATCTCATCTCTACAGTTCGAGTTGATTAATTTGGGGACTGAGATGGAGCCTAAATATGTGAATCTAGGAAAATGTTGCTCCCTAACTGAAAGGGATAAGTTCATCATTCTTTTCAAGCAATACAAAGATGTTTTTTCCTGGACGTATGAATATCTGAAGACATATGACACCAATATCATCGAGCATGTTATCCCCATCAAATCTGGAATCAAACCTTATTAGCAGCCTTTAAGGAAAATGCATCCAAAATTAGAACCTTCAATCCAGACTGAAGTTAAGAAACTATTGGATGCTAGAATTATCTTCAAGGTTAGACACTCAGAATGGGTTTGAAATTTGGTACCGGTGAGGAAGAAATATGGAGAAATCAGGCTATGTGTGGATTTTAGAAACTTAAATTGCGCTTCAGATAAAGACAATTATCCTGTCCCACCCATGGAGTAGATATTGCAAATGGTTTCGGGTTCTAAACTATTCTATTTATTCGATGGATTCTCAGGCTACAATCAAGTATTGGTAGCTGAAGAAGAAAGACTAAAAATGACATTTAGAACCAGGTGGGGAACTTTTGCTTACAGAAGGATGCCCTTCGGACTCATAAACACTGGAGCTACTTTCTAGAGGGCTATGGACATAGCTTTCTATGGTCTGATTGGCTGCAGTGCTATAGTATATCTCGATGAAATCACGATATTCTCAAAGAAAAGACAGGAACATGCATTTCATCTAAAGTAGATTTTTGAATGCTACCGAAAATATGGTATCTCACTAAACCCCAAGAAGTGCGTGTTTTTTGTTACAGAAGGTAAGTTGTTGGGTCACGTGGTTTCTAAGAAGGGGATCTCCATAGACCCAGAAAGGATCAAAGCCATTGAAAAGATTCCCTTACCCCATAATAAAAATGGCATGCAATCATTTATGGGGACAATAAACTTCGTGCAAAGGTTTGTGCCATATTTCGCTCAAATTTTTAAACCTTTGCAGGAAATGGTAAAGCAAAGTGTACAATTCAAGTGGACTGATGTAGAGAAGAACACATTTAGTAAAATTAAAACAGCTGTTGCACTCACACCCTCCCTCAAAAGTCCGAATTTTGATAAATATTTTATTTTGTACACTTTCACATCTGATGATTCCCTAGTAGTTGTTCTTACCCAAAAGGAGGATGGGGGAGATGAGTTCCCCATATCATTTATGAGAACTGGTCTGCAAGGGGCCAAATTGAATTACCCAGCGATGGATAAACAAGCTTACACAGTGTTCAAAGTGGTGAAACAATTCAGACCATATATACTGAAGAACCGGACATAGGTAATAGTTCCACACCTAGCTGTGAGGTCTCTTTTCATACAAAAGGAGCTAGGAGAAAGGAGAGGCAACTGGGTAACAACTCTACAGGATTATGACCTCGAATTCAAGTCAGCCTCCATAGTCAAAGGGAAAGGATTGTGCAAACTGATGACTGAAAGTAAATACAATAAAGAACATGACTGGGAAAATGAAGTTGAGTTACATTTGATGGATGTATGTCCTCTTTTCATAGCTCCAGACTCTTGGTATTGAGACCTTGTGCATTACCTTCAGGTGAGATTATTACCGAAACATTGGAATTCTAAGAAAAGAAGAGCACTGCGTCTTAAATCAGCCTCATATCAAATTGTTGAAGGAATATTATTCAGAAAGAATTATGATAGAGTTCTCCTTAGATGCTTAGAGAAAGAAGATGCGAAGAAGGTAATGATAGATTTACATGATGGGCCTGCTAGAGGACATTTCTCCAGAGATACTACAGCTCATAAAATTCTTAGATCCGGATACTATTGGCCCACACTGTTCAAAGATGCACACGCCCATGTCAGAAAATGCGACATTTGTCAAAGGTGTGGTGGAAGACAAGTTAAAGCAGCAGGACCATTAAAGCCTGTGATGATAACAAAACCTTTTGAGCAGTGGGGGATGGATATCATTGGGAAGATAAATCAGAATTATTCCCTGCATCACAAGTATATTCTGACAGCAACCGACTACTTCACTCATTAGGTCGAAGCCATTCCATTGCGTAAAGTAAATGAAGATGCGGTCATGGACTTCTTGCAACACCATATCATGACTAGGTTTGGAGTTCCAATTTATTTAGTTTTTGATAATGCTACTTACTTTTCCTCGATTAGATTAACTGCATTTGCTCATGAGAAAGGAGTTAAGTTGCATTACTTTGCTAATTACTATCCACAAGGAAATGGTTTAGCTGAATCCACAAACAAGAATCTGATTAGGATTTTGAAAAAGGCAGTGATAGAAAATCAGAGGAGTTGGCACTCAGTGTTACCAAATGCTCTTTGGGCTGATAGAGTCACCCCCAAGAATTCATTAGGTGTGTCCCCATATACCCTTGTTTATGGAAACGAGGCCATTCTACCCCCCAATATCATGCTACCCTCTTCCATAATAGCTCAGGAATCCAGAGGATCAGATAATGAAATCTTGCAGGTAAGGATACATAATATTTTGAAGGCAGAGGAATCTAGATCCAAGGCCAAAGAATGTTTTAAACAATAATAGGGGGTAGTTAAGAGATGGTTTAATAAACACAAGGCTGGAACAAATGAATTTGAGGTGGGATATTTGGTTCTCAAGTGGGACCACCCCCATGATGAGAAAGGAAAACACATGAAATTTCAACAGTTGTGGGTAGGCCCTTTCCAAATTGCGGCAAAGCTTGGCCCCTCAACCTATAAATTGCAGGATTTGCGGGGGTGGGAAGAGAACTTACCAGTAAATGGTTTAGTTCTCAAACCTTATTTTTCCTGAGTTTTGTTTTTGTTCTTTTACCTTGTACATAAATAAATTGATTTGGTCGTTTATCTTGTTTATTTTATTTCTATTTTGATTTAGTTTAGATTTTGATTGATTTCAATAAAAGGAGGCAAACTTTTGGTTGCATGGAGAGCATCGGAATTCTGGAGTGATTAAAGTCCTTGAGTGTAAGACTGTGTACTATTGCTTTATCTGAAAGAATTTCTTCTAGTTTAGCAGTTTTCTCAAATGGCTATGAACACATTGAAGTCCTACTTAATCCTTGTAAAATAAACCAGGATCAAAAGGTCTGGAATACTATTTTGAGGCTCCATTCATCTCACATTTAAAATTGTCCTAGGGGGTGACAGCAAAAGGCCCATGGAAAGGAAGCAGGGTAAATAGTATATTATATATAAACGATCCCATGCCAGGAATTGAATGCCAAAAGGCAGATAAGAGTCAAAAGCTCCTATTAAAGAAATATGTATCGAAACAAAGTAGTAAACCATATCAGTACTAAATTGCCAAAAGTTCTTCTCCGTTTGTGAGATGAAAGTTAAATACATCTCTCACACAAAAGGACACTATGGATAGAGGATCCTAAATGGAAATTCAGAAAGAAAGGCATGCAGGAGGACTCATATGCAAAGGACAAAAGTCCAAAAAAGCACAAAAAGTGCAAAATGGCATGGGAATGAGGAATAAAGGAATATTTCTATTTACCATATGTTACTATCCTGTGGCGTCCAAGATGGAAGCTACCCAAAGACAGAGGTAATAAATGAAACGCATCTTCTTGGCCTCTAAAGAGTTATCTTCAGTTGGAAATCTTGTTTTGCCTTTCTCCTGAATTGGACTATCATCAATGATTAAAAGTACATATATTTGCCATTTGGGAAATCCAAACATCTGGAAGAATTCAACATGTTTGTTTATTGTTAAACAGTCTATTACTCAAGGAATAAATTGTCCAGAGATCTAGGTTCACCAGGTGGTCACCAATTGTTGCAGCTGCAACTGTTTTTCCCAAATTCTCGAAATTTTGGCCCCCCTCTTAATTTTATCTTTCCTAGAATCGTTTTGATCCATGAACTCTGTTTTTGTTTTCCCTATGCTACAAGTTGGACTGTTTTAAGGTTAACTGTCTTCATGCTTTTCGTAAAATTGCTTATGTATGAAACTGCTTTGGGTTGTGGAATTTGGAGTTTGGTTTGAAATATTGCCCTCTGATCTGTAATTTCTTTCTTTGTTTTCGGAAGTCTATTTCTCATTTTTGCCACTGTTGCGGAGGTGAAACAAACTTTCATCGCTACCCGACCGAAAGTAATATTTTTAGTTTGGTTGTCCAGAATCCTTTTAAACAACGCATCGAAGCCATTTTTCCTTATGGAGCCTCCAATGCAGAAGCTGAACGATGAGTGTTTTGCTGGATAGTATTGACTTCCCCGATGTCGTGTTGATATTGTTTTGACTTGTTTTACATTGTCGGACGTTGGTCGAAGTTTGAGTCGGGGTTGTTTGATCTTTATGAATCCGTTGTTTTGGAAGTGAGACAAGATTTTTGGATCGCTGCACGACCTTAAGTTTTTCCGAACACTTAAAATTTTCACAATATTTCTGCGCCATAGAGAAAAGTTTATGACTTTGATCGAAGGCTGTAGTCTGATTGTTTTCCGCCCTTGTGGCTCCCGAGCGAACTAAGTGTCCGACATATAACTGCTCCACTCGCCGATGCTTTCTCTGGGTTTCATTGATATGTCTTTGGGCTGCAAGGCCCATATTATTTTCATCTTTCGCCATTACGGCTATGCAATGCACTAACCTCCCGACGTTGATGTCGTTTCGTTCGTCGATAGGGAACTTTTCTGCCCGATGCTTTGGAATTTAGTTCTTCTGACTATGACAGAATTAACAGTCCCGCGGAACCCATTGTCCTTCCGAAACCCGTTTTTGTGGCTGTAAGTAAGATTATCCGGCTGATGTCTCAGTGGTTCAAGCCATCGATAAGGTTTTTCCCGCTGTATTGTGATTTTTTACCCTTGTGTGGGTAGCGGTGGTTTTTTATTCTTTTTAAGGATTTCGCGATGAGGGAGCAGTACTGGGCCTCATTTTGATGATCAGTTTTGTTGCTAGTATAGTTTAAGTTTATTGAAAAGATGCAGTCCTAATTAATGTGAATTTTTGTTTAACTGCAGACGGAATCAGAAGATTCTTCAAATTACTACTGTAAGAAGACGTAGCTAAAGGAAAAAGCTGAGGAAAGTTGGCTGAAAAGTGATAAGTAGAGTTTATTCTGAAATCAATGGATCTCAGAAGGACAAATAAAAGACAAGGCATAATCAATGGCAATAAAATCCCAGGCTTGGAGGGGGTCCATCAGTTACCGAGCCGATCCTGTTTTATGAAGTACTCATAAGTTGAAATCCGAAATGTAACGCATTATGTGAATCACGAGTACTCACGAAAAAGACAAAATTGTGAGATTAAACGGTTTTTGGGGAAGTCCAAAGGTCAGACGGTTGGCGGAAGCCCAAGGGTTTTGTTGTTTTTGTATAAAGAGAGGAAAGTTAGAGAGAAGAGGGGATTTTTCTTGGAAAAACTTGTGAGCCATTTTTTGTAAGAGGAACTACTTCATCTTACAACAAAAAAATAAATAAAAAAATTTTCCTATTGGAGAAGGTGTTGTGTGGAATGTTAGAATGCGATAAAATGAACAATGTTGAAAGGGAACTATTTCATTTTCCACTGTGTTTCGTTAACTGTGAGAGCGTTCTAACTTTCTAAACCTATGTTCTTATTTGAATCTTCTCTGGTTTATTCTGTGATAATTTCCACTATGAGTAATGGAGAGTTTAACGATTGATGATCTATCTTGTCATGTATATCTTATTCATGTTTATGTGTCTTGATTCTAAGAACAACTATCTGTGATTTACCTTAACATGTGAACATTATTACATTACTCATGAATTAATATTTTGCTCTCTAGAGACAGCTTAGTTAGTATGTATTTTCTAGTTGTGTATGATTTAGACGTGAGAGAGTCTAAGATGAGAGGTAAGAACCTGCTCATCACATTGTGACCGCTCCTTGCATTCTTTATCAACCTACATTTTAGATAGGCACTTGCATATCATACTTAAAGCCAAAAAATACAAAAAATATATACGATGGACCGAGCCGCAACCGGTAAAACCTTTTATTTTTGTTACTTGACCTACGGTAGTCGGACCGCAAACTGGACGGATTCCCTACACCAAACAGTCACGGGCTAGTTGGGAACGTTAACTGGGGAGAATCCCTTGCTGTTGTTGCTTGCGAATTTCCAGGCCTCAACAGGGTGATAATCCAGGGCATACTTGTTGTTCATAGCTTGGTCCAGGGGGAGTTGTTTTTAGAAATACAGTTCCACCAAATTTTTGCAGAGAGTGCTTGGTTGTTTAGCTCAGGACCTTTGATACCAAGGCCTCCATATTTTTTTTTGTGGCAGAGCTTTTTCCAGCTAACTAGGGCCCGATGACTATTATTATTATTGCATCCCTAGAGAAAATACCTATGCAATGATTTAATAGCTTTCAGGACCCATTTGGGTCTACCAAAACTGAAATGAGGTACAGAGGAATCGATTGCAGAGTAGACTTGAGTAGGACGACACAACTCAGGAGATTGAGGGAGCAGAGGGGCACCCAGGTATTTTGAAGGCAGGGCAAAGACAGATAAGCGAAGGATTTGAGTTATATTTCTCTGAGCAGTGGCCCCAGTATTAAAAAGGAAGATTTGATAGTTTTCAAGGTTTAAAGTGGTTCTTGAAGCTTCTTCAAAGGTGTTTAATAGAGAGTGAATGGTACGGGATTCTTGAAATGAGGAGTGACTAAAGAGGAGATTCTCGACCACAAATTGCTGGTAAGAGAGAGGGGGGAATTATGGAGCGATAAACCTCGCATGGTGCGCATTGCAATAACTGATTGAATCATTCTCCCTAACCCTTTAGCCATGAGGATGAAGAGGAAAGGAGAAGGAGGGTCTCCTTGACGGATTCCTCGCGAGGGGAAGAAGGTGGTGGAGGGAGGAGATGAGGGAAAGGATCCATTGAACCCACTCCTTATAGAAGCCAAAGGCTAAAAACATTTTTTCCATGAAGTACCAATTAAGTTTATCAAAGGCCTCAGAGAGATCTAGTTTAAGGATCATGCCACGGTTTTAGGTGGTTGTTAGAGAGTGGACCACTTCATGAGCAAGGATGATTTTGTCTAAGATTTGGCGGCCTTCGACATAGTTGGATTGTTCAGGTGAAATAAGGAGAGGGAGAATGGGTTTCATCCTGTTGGCCACCATTTTGGAGATGATTTTGTAAATGATGATGCACAGGGAGATGGGTATGAACTTACCTGAATGAGAGGCTCCAAATTATTTGGGGATGAGGGCAAGGTGTGTGGTATTGAGCGCCAATAGGATTCATATTTGTTTTCACGATTCCTCAACCAGATCCAGGACTTCCTCTTTGAGTATGGACCAGCAATGGTAAAATATGTCAATGGTGAAGCCATCAGGACTCGGGGTTATGCCATCCATCATCTGATTTACCATTTCTTCCACTTCTTGCATATTTATGGGTTGCATGAGTGATTGATTATGTTCGTTGTTGACTATACAGGGGATGTGCTGGATAACCCTATTAATATCCTCATGGCAGGAAGGGTTCGGTTCCATGAAGAGTTGACTAAAATGTCTGGTTAGTTCTTCATACATTGCATCCTACTCCTCCAGAATCTCACCATTTTCTACATGAAACAATTTTATTCTGTTATTGATTTTGTGTTGAATGGTGGATCAGTGGAAAAATTTCGTGTTATTTTCCCCTTCTTTCAACCATTTGACCCTGTATTTTTTGCTCCAGTAAATATCTTCTTGTTCACATCTCTTGTTAAGTTGGTGCAAAAGATCTCTTTCCTGAATTTTGGTTTCCTGGTTATAACCATGGTCCATGGAGGAGCGCTAGAGAGAAGCTAGATTTTCTTGAATAGCTTCTTTGTCGTTGAAGATGTTTATGAAAGTAGAATGATTCCATTTTTGGAGGTGACTGCGAAGCCGCTTGAGTTTTTGATGCATAATGGCCATTTTGGAACATCCAGTCACTGTCATGTTTTCCCACCAAGAGTTGGCAAAATCCATGAAGGAGGGATGAGTGAGCCAAAAGAGATAGAACTTTTCAAACTTGAAGGGTTTGTAGAGGGGGGTTCCCTAACTATGCCAGGAGAGGGCAATAGTCCAGTGATCATACCCTGCCATAGGCAAGATAGACGCATCCAGAATCCTGCCAAGAGTGAGAATTTTGTCAGTGACCAGGAAGCGATAAAGGAACTTGGCAATTTGATGAGCTCTGCCCCATATTTTATTCCAAGTGAAAAACCCAGAGGAGGTGTGGATATCAACCAACACACAGGAGCTAATGGTGGATTTGAAGGAAACATATTCTATTGAGAGAGCTCTGATACCTCCTTTTTTTTCTTCCATATTGGTTATCATGTTAAAGTCCCCACCTATGATTAAAGGAGAATCAACATGCAAATTGTGGAACGAGTCAATGGAATTTAGAAGGTTCATTTTGGAATCCATTGCTTGAGGACCATACACATTCATGAGGAGTCTTTTGATGGTGGATCCTAGGATGCGAAAAGAGGAAGAAATAGTATGCAAGGAGGAGGAAACTTCATTCAGGGTGACAAGGAGAGGGTTCCAACTAATGGAGATACCTCCTGAGGAACCTTTGGCATGATAGCGATGGGGAGGAAATATTTCCAGATTTGGGACATAAGCTTGGAGGCTATGTCACTGGGGAATTTTGTTTACCGAAGAAAGAAAACCATGAGTTGATCTTTCTAAATTTTCATTTTCAGCATTCTTTGTTTTGAGCAACCGTTTAGACCTCAGACATTCCATGAGAGGATATTCATTGATTAACAGAGGAGGGAGAGGAGAAGAATTATGTTAACTGAGCGTATTGGCCGGATTCAACCAGGGTGCTGCTTAGATGGATGATTCGATGAAGAGAAAATTTTTGACCCCTTTTCTTTGTATCATGTTGTGCCTTTTCTTTATAATTTTGTCCAGTATTGGCCACACCTAATTGATTTTGAGCTTTAGCTTTAGCTATGGAATTCTATAGTAGCTGGATCTTCTTAGCAGGGATCAAGTCGAGAGATTTTCTAGTGCATGCATATTTGAGGCCTAGAAGATCTAGACCCTCTGGGAGGGCATCTTTCACATCTTCCTCATCTGCAAGTTTGGGGATTTGATATTTCATCATGTGATCCAGTATGGTTTCCCCTTGAGATTCATTGGAGTTAGGAGTGGATCTCTCATTGTTGCTCGCTTTTTTCTGAGGGTTCTTTGGATCTTCTTTTTCAAGCAATGGCTCCTCCCCCATTTCGTCATCGACCAAAACCAGATCTGGACCATCTAGATTATCTTCCAAGAGTTGGAAGTTGTTGCTAGTTGTTGGAGGTTGATCTTGGTTCTTTTATTGCAGCAATATTCTGTGGTTGCATTTATTCCTTCCTGTCTGCTGGAATCCTTAGTCGCCAATTCCCACATCCTTTTGAACTGCAGGAGTTTTGTTAGTGGGGCATTCTCTGAAAATATTCCCATGTTCATGGAACTTTCGGCATATGAAGGGGATGTTCTCATAGTTCAAGGGCTGAATCCAGTCACTATATTCATGGGATAGGCAGATGGAACCTGGAAGAGCTCGATCTATGTGCATATAGACAAATATCCTCGCATAGGATGTGTATTTGTTCATTCTTATTTGGTCCGTCGTTCGAACAAAATTTCCCAAGGTATTACCAATCTCTTGAAGGGTGGTCTCGTCCCCGTATTCCTTAGGGAGAAAGAACATTATGATCCAGACCAGAGGCTAGGAAAAGTCCTCTTTCTCTAGGAAAAATCACTCCACCCAGTTCCTTAGGTACAACCCTGCAGAATTGAAGAAATAAGGTCCTCCATCTTCAACATGGGCCTTGTCCTCTATATGGTGGAAAATAATGGTGAAAAACCTTTCTAACCCAGCTCTAGGTCATAATGGGTTTTGGGCTTCCACTTAGCTGTGATCCATCCATGAAGGGCCTTCTCCATTGGCCATAATCGCATGAACTTGCCAATCAGGACGTGGTCTTTCATTTTATGAACTTTGTCATTGATTCTTTCTACTGGAAGCATTAAGCAGGGGCGATTCTTCGTACAAGGGATGCATGATTTCCTTCTCTGGGATGGGTTTGATCCACTTCCCAATTCTCTTTCGTTATTATTTTATTCTATGTTACCAATGTCCTCCATTGGGATGGGGATTTCTTCCATACCTATTTTCACTGTAGATCCGGACCCAGTCGGGCCAACAACCGATTGTAGAACCTCATGTGACTGGAAGGGGCCTACTGCCCCCTCAATACTATCTTCATGGTATAGTAGCAGAACAGTCTGATGGGTGGCTCAGAAGCAAGGATAGTGTTAGAGGAGAAGGTAGAACCGTAAGGGTGATAGGTCTAACTCTGTGCGCAAACCCTAGCAAAGCTCATCGATCTCTACTCTGAACCCTAACATTCTTTGGCTTGAAAAAAAATATGTTCCTACTTGAATCCATGTTAATACAACCCTCCTTTTTTATAAACCTAAAACTGCAACCAACCTTATTAACAGGGTAAGATACAAACTATCAATTGCTTAAATTAGACTATACTCTTGAGCGTTTCCTCAAACACATTGATTTAAAGAAATGCATATAACCAAATGATTGTACCTACACCAAGAGACCCGTTTATTATTTTCTTTTTATATTTTAGTAACATGCTGTTGTAGAAAAAAATGAGCATCTTATTGATGGCAATAGTCTCACTATCTCACTATTTCTCTATTCTCATAGTAGAATGTCCTCCACACAAATTTCACTAGAGTGGTGGATTGATTTATACAAATAAAACAATGACTCAAACTTTAGATTTATCTTCCATATAGGTTTCACTCTCAAGAATCTACTTTTCTATGATACCACTATGATGATTGGAGATGGAAAGAGTCTAACAAATGCTACAACATATAACCAATAAACACAATAATTTAATTTCTTGAGTAATCTTAAAAACTTAAAATGAGATTTCCCTAAAAAAATCTAATTACAAAAAATTGTCTAAAAATAATGTTTAAATCTACATATTATTGGAGTATGTCAATATCTGAACTCACAAACAACAACTACCCCACTAAAATTAACCAATTTGAATAGGCAAACTAAATATTTTATTCCAACAAATTATGGACCATAACAATTTTTTTTAGAAACATATTCATAAATAATTATTAAAATCAAATGTATAAAGTGAGGGAATATTTAAATTTCCCCAATTGTTTCCATCATTGTAATTTATATCCATAAATCCTATTCATATAAAAAACTCATGCAACGCATAAATTGAGTATAAAACATTTTTAAAAAAATCTTAAATAAATAAGAAAAATACAATTTAGAGAATGTATAATGTTTTAAATGATTAAACAAGATTGTGATATCATTCAATTTTATGCAAAATAGACTAAGAGTCTAAATACTAACTAATAAAATATTATTAAAACTCTGATAGATCATGACATATCAATGTAAATCCCTCCCAATACATTTTAATTTGTTTAAAAATGGTATGATGTGAAGTGCACTACCCTTAAACATTGTGACATCATTAGTTTTTATGCAAAATATATTAAAATAGTCTAAATAAGAACAAATGAAATATTATTAAAACTATGATATGATCAAGACATATCAATGTAAATCCCTACGAGATCCGAAGATATTATTAAAACTATGATATGATCAAGACATATCGATGTAAATCTCTATGAGATCCATTTTAATTTGAATAACATTTGTATGAACGGATGTGAATTGTCCTTAATGAAACTGTTTTTTTCCATTGACAAATATATTAGTGAAAAAATAAAAAATTAATTTTATGAAATATCGTATTAGAAGATCCTTATTAAGGTTTTACATGGCATTTTCTTTAGAAATAATTTTCTTATTTGTTTCATTTTTTTCAAAGCATTTATATTTTAATTTCCATAAAATATTTATTATGTTGTAAAAAAATATAAATAAATATTATTGAAAAATGGTCGATAAGTTATTTTTTTCTTAATTTTATAATAATTATTTTTTTAAATAATAAAAATTTAAAAGTACACAAATAAGAAACCATTTATATTTTAATGAAATGAACATTGTAACGATGGAAAGTGTATATAGGGAAAACATATAAGCACACAAATAACAAAGAATTTCAATTTTATTTAAATCAGCGTTGCAATGACAAAAGAGTGTATACCTTAAGCGGAATATTCTTAATATCATTAAACAAAAAAATAGTTATATTACAATTAAATATTATATATACAAAATAAGAAAACATTTTTATTACTATACTCAATTTTTTCACGAAGTTTGATTATGTTCAACTTTTATTTTTTAAAATTAATTATAATTTATTAATATCAATCATGATTAATTATAGTGGCCATTTTTAAAAACAATCAACCATGGTCATTTAAAGTCAAATCCAAAAACCATGCTTAACTATGGTTGAACATTAAAGAACCATGAAAACCCATGGTTTAACTTATTCCACCATCATTTCTCACCCATTACTAACCATGTTCACTAATGATCAAATAAAAATAATGTTACAAAACAAAAGTCAAACTATAACCCACCTAGAACTGAAAAATAAATATTTTTATTTATTTGAACATTATGTCAAAAATTATTGTAAAGTTTTTAGGACCAAGGATGGTCAATGATAACTCTAATTGAATGCTTAATTATTTAAATAATTAAAAAGGAGAGACACCTATCCAAAGGAAATTTTTGAAGAGTGTTCAATGACCCACTAAGAGGAATGAGCAGCTATAGAAGGATAAATGACAAGTGGCAGCTCTAGCATTTCAGTTTCTAGTTTTTGCAGGAGGCAAAATACCTAAAATTGTGGTCATGTTCCTTAAGAAGAGGAACTGACAAGGTGGTTCATTTAATTACCAAATGGACCCAAAGACCTAGGCAATCTTGTAAATACCATCGAATTGAGTAGGGGGCTCATTACATTCTATTCCAAGTGATTAGACCCTTGTGAATTGCTGCAAACTGAAAATTCAAGCACAGAAGAGGAATTCGATGAGGGGATAACTAAAGTGAAATTGTTGATAGTTAAATATGCTAGAAAGTTGCTAAGTTGCAGAGATTTATGTGTGGGCTATTACACAGTATCTTTGTCCTAGTGGTTTAGTGAACAGACTCGAGGGTCCTAAAGCAAGTGATCTTGGTTGATTTCAGGAGATGGTTGGGAGGAATGGTCTTCTTTGGGTGGTTGTCCCCTTTTTTCCATTATCCAGGTTCTAATCTATTTTCTTTATTGTATGTGATTCTATTCTATATCTGTATCTAGAAGTTTTATGAATGTTGATGGATTCTATAAACTAGTAACTGTTTTTAAATTAGAACATGTTAGAAAGATCATAGTTCTGTATATTGTTTTAGGAAGTATGTCATAGTGTTTACAGAGTTTAATGGTAACTATACAATAATGTAATTGTTTTGTAAAGAAAATATGTAGATACTTTACTATGCTATAATAAGAAGCTTCTAGATTCATTATCCAATTTTTCTTTAAGTTTCATTCATTACAGTCATAGAATATGATAACCAGTGTTAAGTAAGCAATAAATTCATTACATCTATATTTTACTTAATATACTTCTCAATCAAATTAAATTACTAAGCTTCTAACCTGAGTTTGAAACCCTATTTAGATATTACTTATCACTTATTATAAACAGGTTCACATAAGTAG
>LPNX010466048.1:6818-46818 GCA_001517045.1 Pseudotsuga menziesii | reverse complement strand
CAGAGTCATGATAGAGCTGTTATGGTGTGTTAGACACAAATTGTATATTAGAGTGTAGCGCAAGGATGCATTACAAGTAATTGAGTTCTAAAGGATTGAAAAATACAATATGGTCATTTTTGAAAGTTGTACTAGTACATAAAGGGAGCATTTAAGACATATATTTAAGACAAAACTACCATTTGGACTTAAAAATAGTTTTTATTTTTGAAATGTTTTAAATAAAATTTCTTTAGTAATAGGAAAAAACAAATCCCTAATCAAGGAACCTAATATTTCATTGAAAGTGATTTTTGAGGGGGGCTAGTATTTCATTCACGAAAAGGGATTCATTTCTTGTAGATCGAAAACCCGCATTCAATGGGACAGACCACCATCAATGTTTCATGGACTCTGTAACAATCGCATCATTGGCTAGCTAATGCTTGGAGTTGCAATTATATCATCCCCCTTGTGTCAAATATATTTTCGAAGTTGAAGAGTGCACACGAAGCGATTTTTTGTGTGGGAGAGGGATGAATCTCACAGGAATTGTGCTTTTACTGATGAAATATATCTCCTTCGTCTTAGTTTTTCTTAAAAATTTTCACCTTACATTTTAAAATATGTTTTATAGTTTGCTCATACTTTCATTAATCCATCTGTGAGGTTGAACGTGTCTTATAGTCTCTATTTAATCATGTGAGGCTCTTTGTTTTATGAGTTGAGTTTTTTATTTTATGGGTTGAGTATTTTATTTTATGGGTTGTGTTTCTCTCACACATAAACCCTATACTAACATGTAAACCCTATACTAACTTATTTGATGTGGTTTTCTATTTGCAAATTGCAATTGCAATTAAAACCCTTGAAGCCCATGGCTGCATTCAAAAATATTTGAAGGATATTTCAATTAGGAACCACCACATCAAAGAAGTAAATAAATTTTATAGATACCCAATAAAAACTTGGGTTAAGGGGTTTCTTGGAGTTTAGGGTTTCTAAGCGGACAACATTTTCCCCCAATTTTTTCTCTTGCAAAAGTATTAGACGAAGCAATTTTTAATTTAGAATCACGAATTTTGGAATTCCTTATCACATAAGTAGTGAACTTCACAAATAGTGTAACCACTTCCATCATGTCTCCAACATGGCTTCGTGATTGATTGCCTTCTCGTGGCTTCTCTATTTAGTGTTAGTCCTCATTCCTTTGTTTTAAAAGTTGTTTGAAAGGGGGAGATTTTGGCAGTTTTTATTCTTAGGTAAAAGAACACAAACAGATTTCCCAACAGAAAGGCCATGCACTAAAATAGTACTACAAGAGTAAATCTATTTCCATTGTGAAGTTTTCTTAGTCCTAACCATAACTTGTGGTATGGGAACCCACTTTTGTCATTTTATTATGTCTTTAGTCTAGTACTATTTAGTAACCACTTTGTGGTTCGAGAGATGTTTATCATTTTTTTTATTCAACCTAATTAAGCCATCACCTTTTGTTACCAAAGAGTTCCCAAAGACTCTACACTCCTTTCAATAGTCAAAGTGTGGAATGCATCAGACATAAATGTGATGATTGTTGCCAAAGAGTTCTATTAGACTCATAGACTCCTTTCCATAGTCAAATTGCAGAATGCATCAGATATAAATGTGATGACCAACTATGTGTAGTGTCATGACCCTCGACAATACTGATAATAATTAGGTGATCCCCTCTTGTTATATTAGCTAAAATTACATCCCGACCTAGTAAATACAAATATTCTCTGTGAAATTTCACATGTTTATGGCATCTTCCTTGTGTCTTGTTCCCCAAATCCTGAGCATCTTGCCTCTATAGAGGAACCCCTATAGGTTCTACCGTTCTGAAGCACCACCTTAGCTCGGAAGTGTTGGCTCTTATAGTCCATCAATATCAAAAGAATGAATCGTGACTCCCCTTATATAATCCCAACTCCGATATCGATTTCTAGAGCTCTTAGTATCAATACAATTAAGAATCAAATGGTCAAGTAGTTTTGAAATTTCTATTTATAAAACCTTATTATTAATTTCGAAATAAAATTTTTCTGAGCTCAATAAAGTAAAATAAATCTTAAATGATAAAACCTTATTTTTAAGTTCATATTCTTTGATGTTTCAGAATTCGGATGGTTTCCGTGAATCTTTAGGTTAGAATTAATGTTCTCTAGCCTCTAAAAGAAAGTTGATTGATTTCTAGTGGACGACTGATTTGGACTGTTACAAGGAACTTTCATTTACTATGCATAGGTGTTTCAGTGATGACAATGATTTGAATGTTCTCCTTCAACAATGAAATAACTCGCATAGGTTTTTCAGTGATGAGAATGCTTTAAATGTTCTCCTTCAACACTGAAATCACTCTTAAATGGGGGAACCTTAAATACATTTAAGTTGTATTATTTTTCATTTCTCAAAGTCTTCATAGTTTCCATGAATATTTTGCTTTGCTTTTATCTTCTCTAGCTTGGAAATGAATAGCATAAGGGCATTGATATCTAATGGATGGCGAATGCAAATATTCTTAATGTGAACCAGCATTTACAGAATGTAGGGATTTTACTAGGGTAAAGCTTAGCACCCTATGGCAAAGCCGAACACCTTGATATTTCATTTATGTTGTCTAAAAGTTTTATGATAAGTGTTCTAGATCATCATAGTTATGATTATTTTAAGTTCATGGTCATGAGCAGCCCATCGAGGGTGTCTATCATAGTGTAAAATACATCGGCACCGAGTTAGCTACGATTCACTTGTGCCCTATAGCAGCCAAGGCCACCAGCTAGAATTCATTCACTTCATCTCTCGTTCAACCACTAACATGTTGAATGAATTTCATTGTTTTCTTTAAGATAAGTTTTGTGGTAGGCGGCCATTTAATAGAGAAGATGCATGTAATATATAATACACTCTTATGCCAATATTGAAATATGTTATTTGAAAGCCTCCGAATCAACTCGCTAAAATATATTCAAGTTACAAAGAGCTCATCTAATAAAGAGCTGCATGAACGTGTTCTCTTTAGACAGCTTAAGAAATAGAGTTGGCTAATATTTTGAAAGAAAAAGGAAAATAGGGAGCTGGTCCACGAAGTCTGTGGATGGTTCGACTTCCAGCCTTCGTTATTATGCAGTTTTCAAGGAATATGCCAAGCTTGTGTAAAACAACGGTGACATATGGTATTAAAGGGGAAATATCTAGACTGAGGTTATCATTGGGAGATGCTACACTTAATGAAGATAATTACTTCACAAACGAGCCCAACAATTGGCGCGGTAAAATAAAAACAATTTAACAAAAACAATATCACAATTTATCCATTCAAAAGGAAGGATGACCAATAACCCTTTGTATGATAATAATCTAAACACCCTCAAAATCCTAGAGGCATAATGAGCAGCCTAGACTATATCTTTTTCTTGTATCACAATGGTGCAGCCAATTGTAGAGGAATAGGGTAGAACAGGTCATAGGGGCCTCTTATGGTCAAATAGGGTTGGTCTAGAAATGTCCATCGTGGAAGAGGAATTTGGCACACGAGGTCACAATATTGTTTAATGAGGCAAATAAAAACAATTTAACAAACATTAGAGAGAATTTGAGGTCAAAAATGGGCCTCAAAAGGACCAAAATGTACTATAAAAATCGACTAATTACATTCTAGTAGATGACATCATCCCCCATGGTTGAGGTGGCATTGCAGGAGTTAAGAATGCTTATTTGTCACATTTTCTATGGTGGATGAAAACCCATAGTTAACCAAGGTAGTGGTACAAGTACTTTTAAGTCATAAAGTGAAGTACTCACAATAAAAGTCATTTCACACTTTCTCATAAAATAATATTATTGTTATTTTCAAGTAAAGTACTTATAATTCACTTTCTCATAAAATAATATTATTGTCATTTTCAAGTAAAGTACTCATAATTCATAAAAATGTCTTTTCACATTTTTTTATAAAATAATATATTGTCATTTTCATGTTTTTTAATTTTAAATTATATATTCACTTAATTGTATTTAATATCATAATGTCAAACTAATATATATATAGATATAAATATATATTAAATCTTGTACTTCTAAAATAAATTAAATTCATGAATGATATTTATATGAAAAAAAATATGTTAGTTATGCATATAATTTAAATTCATTTTTGTTTAATTTTATTTACAAGTTCAATACAAATAAATGCTAAAGGACAATAATTTTTTGGGAATTTACAATGAATCTTAGTCACATCATTGTAGAGTTATTTTATTAATTTTATTTATAGTCAATTTAGAAAAGTAACTCAACCATGGTTATTTATATTGTGCATAAAAAGTAGTGTAGGAGGTGAGTTGTCATATATACCTACCCCATAAAACCTCTAACTCATAATATTTTAATATATCTTATATTTTTGTAGTACATCTCTTAGGAGGCCCAAAGTTTGACCTCAAATTCTCTCTAATGAACAATATCACAATTTATCCATTCAAAACCAAGGACAGCCAATAACCCTTAGTATGATAATAATCTAATCACCCTCAAAATCCTAAAGGCATAATGAGTAGCCTAGACGGTATCTTTTTCTTGGATCACAATGGTGCATCCAATTGCAGAGGAATAGGGTAGAGTAGGTCACATAGGCTGCTTATGGTCAAATAGGGTTGGTCGGGCAAGGTGCACCATGGTAGAGGAATTTGGCACACGAGGTTACAAGATTGTTTAATGTTTGCATGGGGTTGGTTAAGCTAGGGTGAAAGGGAAGAGTGGTAGCATGATCACTATAGAAAAGCGATAATAGGTATAAATTGTGGGTGCAACATGAGAGGGATTAAAACTAGGAGGACCACGACTCGGTTAAGTTGATCTAGAAGCACAATTCCAGTCCTAGTAACTATTAAAAATTTCAAGATACAGAAAGAAATACAATTCTGGAACAATAGTAACACCACTAGTTGACTGTGTTTCCCCACTTCTTAGCATTCTTCATTGGAATAGTGCTCAAATTCATCTTTGGGTTTAACATAGGGGACTCTAAATGTACAATTCGTGCATTTACAATTCTATTGGTTAATGTTTATAAGAAATGCATTTTTCTTTATAATTTTTTTTTCAAGTGATCCATCATTGAGAGAGATTGGAGATGATATTAAGCTATTCAGAGGGTCTACCTTCGATTACAAAACTATTATTTAAAAAGGTTCACATCACGTGTAGATATTTTAACTAGTGTTGGAGAGGATAGAATAAATTGAACAATATTTCTCTTCATAACTTTAAATTTTAGTGTTTTCATTATGAGGAAATATACAAGGCATTTCGGACCTTTGAAGAAGTAAACATTCCCAAACATAAGATTTTATGGATATATGTTAGTTATCAAGATTTTGAAGTAGTTTAAGGCTCATTCATGTTTAATTTTAGTGACTTTAACTACTAGATGTGTGAGATTGTATTGCATGGAAATAATAAAATGAACCCTCTTTAGTTTTTTGCTTTGCAATTATGGAAATGAGAAATGTTCAACTTAAAAAGTTTTTACATATCTCTAAAAATTTTAGGAAATTTTAATGACATTGTTACAAAAATTATGTAGGGTCTCTCCTTAGTACATTTTCAGGAATTAAAAATTCAATATAGTTGCAACACTTTTCTATATAGACATTTATGAAAGGATTTTAGGATACCATTTAAGTTTAATTTCCGACTGATATTCACAAGTATCCCATATAGACATTTATGAAATGATTAAGTCATACTAGTATTACGAGTGAATATTCACAATTTCTGAATAAGAAATAGTAGTTTATAGGGATAATTTTAGGGGTGAATTTTAGCCCACTTGGCTATTTTTCCATGTTTTTCTCCCAAAAAGATTCGCCATTTTGCATTTTTGAAGCCCTGTTTCACCCAATTTTGATGGGGTAAAATTTTTTCACCCTAAAAGTCGTCAAATTATTATATAACGATACAAAATCCTTGGAAATTAAAATATTTTTTGTAAAATATCACCAATCATTTTATAGTTGGTGTTTTAAGAATTGATAATATTCGGCAAAATTTATACATTTTTAAATAAGTATGGTTCCTTAAAATCATCCCTGGTACTAGTTTATTCTTCCTGTGTTATTTATAACAATGACTATGCACAAGTTATAGAGATTTTCACTCTATTTCTATCTCCTATGTTGTCTTCTAACAAAAATTATATATTCGAATTCAAAGCCCTCTTCTTTATCAATTTTTATATTTAGTTGCTACTCATTTCAAATTCTCAAAGTTAACAAAATTACCAGTGAATGAAGTGTTATGCATTTCTCACATTTTTAAGTTTCATCATATTAGTCCCCAACTAGTTTATTTTGTTAAATTGACTAAGTTGTTATTCCTAACTTTGGAATATTAAGGGGAAAACAAAACGTTTTCAACCTTTTCGAAATACAATTTATTTTTTAGCTGAAATTTGGTTCTCTTCTTGTATTGTGATTCATGAATTACAAATTTGTTGGAATTTGTGTTCTTAAACAACTTTGTAGATAGTTTTGTTATGCTATGATTAGATACATATTTTTCTCAAAATATATATCACAAATTCATTTCTTTACAAAGATGATTTTAAGGCCTTGCTTTTGAAGTGTTACCATTAAAATGATAATTCCAATTATCCAATCAAGATACTAGTTTAAAGTGGCATCTTTGTTTATAATTTCTTGGCATCTTTATGATTGTCCATACAATTGAAACATTGAATTCTGTCGCATGGCTTTGACTGCTTCATTTCCTTCCTCAATAGATGAGGATTTCTTAGCCATAACTTATCAAATTTGAGGGTCATTGATATCATCATAGTTGCTTACCTAATTCTAGCACAAGCTTAGATTAACATTGAGGAACATTACTACCGTTGTTGAAATTAAAGTCTTCATTACTATAAGTGTTTTGTATCAGCACTAGATCATGGCCCAACAAACAACAATCGCCTAAAACAATTTCCATTCATTAATCCCCATTAAGTCCTTGTGAGCACCATATAGTTATTGTTAACTTTCTCAATCTACTCATATTAATATATTCATCTCCCTATTGTGTACTGTATGTTGTAGATTAAAAACCCTTTCATAAATATTTCATATGTATAACATATTTGGAAGAATAAGGAAACCAAATTTTCATCACCATCAAAGCATCAATGTCATATACAAGTCCAATATCTCAAATGTAATATCCTGAATTTTGGACCTACCATTTATAGGCATGAGCCTATGGATCATGATGATTATATTGATGTTTTATTTTTGGGTTGAAGACCCCACTGCATATGAACATGATGATTTGTTTTGTATATTAGGCGTAAGCCAATTGTTGATGATATATAGGTATATATATGTTTTGTGTTGGGCATGGACCCTGAAGCACATGATTGATGAAATGTTTGTGTTGGGCATGGACCCTAAAGTAAATGATCGATGAGATGTTTTGTGTTGAGTGAAAGGCTCTAGCGCACATGAGTAATTACAATTGTGTTGAGCATAAAGCTCTGGAACACATGAAAAATATAATTTGGAAATGTTGGGAATAAGCTCTGGAGCATTCCATGTTGGTGTTGAGCATAAGCTCTGGAGCATCGGATCTTTGGCCATTGTATCCCTAGGTGTATCGTACAAGTACATCCTAGCATTTAGTGTTGAGCGAGAGCTCTAGAGTTGCACTATGTTTGTAACTTCCTGTTATAAGTGTTGAATATGGGCTTTGGTAAGCGCTAGGGGTTACTGAAAAGATTAAAATCACCTCCGAGTGAAAATGACTCGAGAATAATATTGATCTCATCATACTTATTTTTAAGTGATTAAATGAAATTTTGAATTTTTGTATTCTCATCAAGTACTGAATAACTACCACGTTATACAAGGGAAATCCAACATGCAGGGATGTTTAAAGTTGCCTAGCCTAGTAGACCTAAACCATCTATCTACTTAACCTTCATAAAGAAATGTCATTAAGTCTAGGGATCATGATACATGATGTCCAGAGACAAATGTTAAAAAGTATTTTAATACTATGTATTTTATACATAGTATGTATAAAGAATTAATTATGATTAATTATATAATTAAAGAAAGAAAGAAGAAAATCTCCAACAATTATTATTTATTATTAAAGGATTAATAAATAGTGAAATATCTATGAAAGACTAACTAGGAACTAGTTAAAAGTTCCTAGGTTAAGAATTGAAAATTTACCCCAGTAAATTAAAAAGGGTTAAATCAAGAAATCAAGGATTTCTTGATTTAACTGTCCCTTTGACTCAAAATTATGTCTATAAAGACTCAAGCCAAGCAAAGGCTTGGAGTTCTGATTTTTCATCTAGCAGAATTATTATTCTGCCTGTTTTGCTCTCAAGTGTTTTCTTGGAGAACTTTTCTTGCAAGAAAAAGAGGATTTGATTCATAACTGATTATGAGTTAGGAAACCCTACCATAGGAGCTCTAAGCTACTTGCATGTTGGACTCCACCTCGAGCGGATTTGGATTAGAACCAAGAACAGTTCCAGATCATGGTTGGGAGGAACGTGGTAGTTCCCAAGTGATTTGGTCATCAAACAGAGGTCAGATCTACATTGAATTGTTAATGCTGGTTATTTAAGTGTGCAGGTGCAGCCATTGACAGAGCTTCAATTTCAGGTATGAAACCTTTGAAGGCCTAATCTATTTCTTTCCAATCAATTAGAGGAAATTTGGGGTCTAAAATGGGCCTTATAAAAAACTATGCCATGGATGAGTTGGATTGAGTTGAATTTTTAAACCAATAGAATTTCAATATCTTTGGTCAACCATTATGGTTGAGTTGGACACATAATGCTTAAGTGTCATATTTTTATTTTACAATAGCTAACTCCATATCAACCTCACCTTGGTTAAGTTCTTGAAAATATCACCTTGAAATAAGATAAATAAACTTTAACTAATAAATATAGAATATTTTATTTGATCACCACTTCCAACTCCTGTAAAACATAACCTTCGTATTAATTAAAATTGTAGTGGAAGCATTTTGAAATACTGAAAACATTTATTAATCAATTTTTTAAAAAGAAAACTAAATAATATTTAATTTTAAATAGACTTATCTTGAAATACTAAATAAAAGATATTTAGAACTTTTAATATTATTAAATAATATTTAAAAAATAAATATATTTAATTATTACATCCAAAAATAAATAAAACATTTAAATACTAACAAAATAAAAAAATAAAAACTATTTTTAATGTTACTAAAATTATAATAAAATTTGATTTTACTTTTTTTCTCTCTTACCTACCTACCCATTAAACCACAATTTTTTTATATTAATATAAAAAATAATATGAATATACATAGTTTATTGTTTTTTATTTTGTGATGTAATATTTTTTATATGAATTAATATAAAATTATTTTAAAAAATAATAGTGATTATTTTATTTTTTTAATACTATTATAATTATATTTTTCATTATAAATGAATATATTTGAGTTTTACATTTATTAAATATATAAAAAGTAGTGGCCTATTCATTTAAAAAAATAATAATATAAAATTCAAAAGTTTCCTATCATTTATTATGTGTGTACAAGAATCTAAATATTTCATTAATATTTTTGACCAATATCTCTTAACTCTACATTAACTCAATATAGTTGTCAACTACCATTAATGAGACGATTTAGGTTGACTTTCATTAGATTTTCATTAGATTTGATCTGACATGGCATATTTGTAGTGTGATGTGGCTTTTTTTATTATTTTCCTTAGGAGGCCCATTTTAGACCCCAAATTTCCTTTAATTGATTTCTTGATTTAACTGTCCCTTTGACTGAAAAGTCTGTCTATAAAGACTCAAGCCAAGCAAAGGCTTGGAGTTCTGATTTTTCATCTAGGAGAATTATTATTCTATCTGTTTTGCTCTCAAGTGTTTTCTTGGAGAACTTTTCCTGCAAGGAAAAGAGGATTTGATTCAGAACTAATTACCAGTTAGGAAACCCTACCTTAGGAGCTATAAGCTACTTGCATGTTGGACTCCAGCTCGGGGGGATTTGTATTAGAACCAAGAACGGTTCCGGATCATGGTTTGGAGGAATGTGGTAGTTCTCAAGTGATTTGGTCATCAAACAGAGGTTAGATCTGCATTGAATTGTTAATGCTGGTCATTTAAGTGTGTAGGTGCAGCCATTAACAGAGCTTCAATTTCAGGTATGAAACCTTTGAAGGCCTATTCTATTTCTTTCCAATGTTTCATTAATTTTTATGTTGAGCAATGGTTGCATTGAAATTTCTAACCCTAGTGGTTATGTTTTATGTTTATCAATCTGCTAAGGTTGTATATGCAATTTACAAATCATAGGATAGAGAATCTTTATTATATGCTGTACATTACTAGGGTTTGTACTTTGAGTGAAATTCTATAATTATCTCCATGATTAGTTTATGTGCATTATACCTAGTTTTGTTACCATTTAGCCTATTCTACAGATGGCATTACTCTGCTGACATATTTCATTTGTCGATAGATGGTTGTTTTTAAATTCAAAGTTTAGTTCAGAGGTATAGGTTAAATATATATACATATTGAATTACATATATATATTACTCTTGAAATAGTTTTATAATTTACGTACTATTTGATTTATTTTAAACTAGACCTACTAGGAATAAAATTCATACAATAAACAAGCTAACAAATTATTAAAGACCTTCTAAGGTCTGCTCTACTTAATCATGTAAAAACAAATTAAATATCATAACATTCCATTTTATTAAACATAATCATAAGTAACCAAATAGAGAAGGCATTGTGACCATCCATGTGGTCCATTATCAAACTCTGTACTTTTATATAAAATTGACAATCCAAATCGTATCCATTAACATAACTCGAATGTTTAAATTCAGAGTCCTTTTATTACAGTCATCCATTATAAACACACAAAGGGTTTTAAAAGTCCCATTCAAAATCTATACATAACAAAACGTATCATTTAAACAATTAAAACCCGGTTTGTCATCAAGAGGTCACGACATCGAATCTTGTAGATGTCCAGACCCATTTCAATAAACACTAATAAAACATAAGTATTTTCTTATACAATCAGTAAGCCATAGCATAACCTTTCTCTACAGTCCATGCTATATATCTAGTAGTTGCAGGTTATGCTTAAAAGCTATGCCACTAATCCAAAAAATGCCTACACTAACAACGAGGTCATAAAGACCCTAGTTACAACCTCGGCCAAGTTTTAACTAAACACACAGTCACGTTTTTTAAAACCAATCGATATTGTGGGTTGTCAGAGCCCTGGCTATTATAGTTGAATCTTTCCAGGTAAACTATTTACATCATAAAATACCCACTAAAAATCTATTGCAGTCGTTGGGAGAGGCATATGCCATTCGTGGCATGACCTGCACCCACACTGAGTCAATACAAAACTAAAGAATACAATGCTCTATTGTTTTAAAACACATACTCTATTTATAAGCTAATGCAGAGTGTGGTGGCAAACCAATGAGCTATGGCACCATTGTTACAATGGTGCAGCCCATGGCACAATGCCTAAGATGTAAAAGATCCCTACTCAAAGTACTAACCCAACAAACAGAGTGTTGTGCACACAGCCATAACCCACAATACTAACTACGCAAACAGAGTGATGTGCATACAGCCGTAACCCCAAGCAATAATAATTATACACAGAGAATTATTTCTACAGGCTGTAAGGCCACAATCGATTCCATTAAAAACCACTTAAAACACAGCAAGTAAATAAACATACAAAACCCAAGTTTACACAGTATTTAAACGCTGGAGGAAATCGTATTAATTTCATATCAAATCATTTACAGTCTTCATATTAAAACCAACGCACAGTGAAATTACACCATGAGGCACGAACCCTCTCTACCTTCAGTCAAAGTATTAAAACATAATGGCAAGTTGTGAGATATGACACCATTACAAGTAATGGTGCAGCCACAGCCCAAACAAATGCCAAATCTCTCAACGAGAGTCTACCAAAACTAGAGCAAGCTATATCCTAAAACCCCGAAGGCAGAGTCAACAAGTGTCACATGAAAACCCCACCCAGTAACGATTTTCCTACTAAGGAATGCCAAAATGAGAGGAGGCAAGGAAACTTGCTAACAGGCTTACCTCGGGCCATGAGGAAGAAATCCCAAATCAACAAGTGCAGCCTGTGCAAACCCCGGAGCGCCTTCGCATTCACCTATAGACAGAACATGAGGGCATTAGGAGCATGACTGTGCCATAAAGAAAACCAAACAAAGCAATGCATGTTACATAGAGATGGGTTAAGCTCACCCGCAAATCAATGGGGTCGTCTCCATCTTCCAAATGCGCAGAGCCTTCACTACACCACAATGACGATACCATAATACACTTACAATGAATGCCAATTCCTTTGCCAAGGGTTTTCACCAACTCCAATGGCATTAATGGCACCAGCTTTTGGCCATTAACACCTCCATAAACCCCAACCATAAGATCGTGGATCAATATCATATCAACCTTGTCATATTATAAACCCTCTATACTATGGTTTCACCACCCCTTAAAAAGTCAGCGTAGGCTCAATACTATCGATATGGTTTGTATACCATAGTCTGAATCCTTATGGTACGCGCACCCTTAACACTATCATATAGTGTTACAATGTTTCCCTTAACATTATCTTATAACGTTATAATTTTTTCTCTTAGCATAACCTTATAGTGTTATCACTTTCCCTTTGTGTTAGCCCATATAGGTAGTGTATGCGCTTAAGTCATAGGTCTAGGATGTAGCATTTAGGCATAATGGAAAATGTAGTATGCCATGATGCCCTCGCTAGGAAGAACAAGTGTAAGTCTACAAGCTCGTCACCAAGGTAAAACATGAAAAATAGCAATAAAAGACGAGTAAGTAACTAAACAAGAGATAGACATTAACAATGAAAGGACAGTAATATAAATTCATAAGCATTTAGTAAATTAACAAATAAAAATAGATAACAAAAATAGGGTGTACCTAAGTCATAAAACAGATCAGTAAAAAAAGTGCAATATGGAACGGGAAGTACAACTAAGAACTAAGTTGTGTCAAGTAACCAATAATCCCGATGTCATAAGAGTAATCTATGAATCAATGAATAAGGTGCCTTAGTTCAAATGAACTAAGTAATCCTGCATCACGAATAATAATCTTACCTCTCAAATCGTCATGGGAGAACGAGTCCCACCACTCCATCACTTTGTTCCCATCAATAAAGTTAAGTTAGTTTTCATTAAATAAACAAAGTTTACATGTGCAAGAGCAAAACAATGATCTATATAACTCATTAATTCACCGATAGTAGTAACTAAGATATATCGATAGTTTAAATAATAGAATTAAGACATAAGAAGTAAATAAACTAATAGGTCATACAATGGATAAGAGATTAACAAGACAGTGGGAAGAATCCAAAGAGGTTGTAAGTTTAAGGAGTATCTATGATTCTGCATGAGTACTAATAATCCCTTTTGGGTATTTTTCATTAGCCTATAATTTTATTTTATTTTTTCAATTTTTGGGGACATTACATCAAAGAATATTTACATTTTACTTAAGGTAGAAGTTTATTCTAGTTACAGATGAAGGAATTTAGCTATGTGATGATTATTTATGAGTTGTCTTTGTGTGCACTAACCATGTAGAAATTAAGGACAAAACAACCACCGTATTCAAAGATACCAAATAATAATAATGTCTACTTTTAAAAATGGATAAGTTGTACTCTAAATTATTGCCAAGTTGGTATTATTGGTTTCTCAAATGTAGAGCAATGCTTTTTTCTATATATCTAACCACTTACAATTATATACACGTAATCACAAAACAATGATTTTTTTCTTTAACTTTGGTTGATGTGGAGTCCTAATTATTGGCCTATTGTTTTTTTTTTCTCCCAATTGTAGAACACTTGTTTTCAATATATTTATTACATTTTCCTTTGAAATAATAACTTTTCTCTTTGTTAATACAAGCTAATGCATATGTTAATATATGATCTTTTACAAGAATAAATGTGTATTCATAAAGGCATTTGTCATTCTCTTATAGTGGAGTTTGAGTTGCTTATATAGCTTTGGCCTCTATTAATTCTATATTTATAGTTTATAGATTTAACATTTAATTTTGTGGAGCTTACTTCCAAATAGGTTTATGTTCTAATTCTAATTGCCTATAATTGTATTTTTTGTCAAGGTAAGTTAACTGATGCCCGATACTAAAAACTTTGTCACCTAACTTTTTTCCTTGATTTCTAGGGAGGATTAAAGTGTCAAATGTGAGATACAACACTGCTATCTAACTATGAATATTTATGGCCAACACAATTCCCTTTTTAATCAAAATGTTGCTCAAATAATCCTCAAATATCCAGCATGAAGGATTGCTTGTTCATCATTTATTTTATCATGGAAAAAAGAATCTTAAATTACCATGTTTATGTTTCATGTTTCACTCGCTTCTTTTTGTGTCATAAATATCTATGAGTATGTTGCACAACACTGTTCATAGTTAACCATCCATTGTATGTATGTTCCATAATTTGTACTATGGTCAAACTCCATCAAGGATATAAATTTGACCATGAGAGATGTTGTTGCCAAACAAATTTTCACATTCTGAGAATAAATTATGGTTTGTAGAAATTTATTAGTGTTCTTGTGTACTTTCTTGGCATATGTATAATCATGGGAACTTGTTGGATGTATAATTTTTCATTATGGTGTGTCTTCAAACTTTTTATTTTTGAACATTGAATAGAAACGAGATTCAACAAGTATAACCTATTTATAAAAATACATTATCAATAAAGTAGAATGTGACATGCCATATATAGGTTGATGCATTTTTTCCCAATATCAAAGTGTGTGAAGTATTATAGGATAAGAATTTGAAGATATACTAATAAACTTAGATAATTATTTAAGAAGATAAAACTAAGTGAATTTTTATAAGAAAACAATTTGGTTAGTTGTATTTATGTAAGAAGTATTAGATTGTTGAGTTGTTGATTGTGTTATAGGATGAGATAAGGAAAAAGGAAGAAGGAGATACAGATGAAGCCTTAAAGCGTGAAGAAGAGCTTAGCGAAACAATAAGACATCAATAGAGGTTGAAATTTTTACACTCAAGGATAGATTTCTACATTCATTTTATGTAGAAATAGACATGTGTTAAACCTATTGATCGATCTTGAATGATGAGGAATATGTAGCAAAACGTTCATACAATGTGACATCAACAAATGATAAGGATATACAATAAACTAATTTAAAAGACCAATACTTGAGACTTGCACAAAATTTTGCCTCTCGGCAAAAAAATAATAATAACTGCATTTGATAGTGAATGTGTGAAGTTTCAAACTATGGGAGATTATGGGTTGTCACAAGACGATATAGCTGAAGGATCTCAAAAGATATACTTTCTTAATCCTTAATTTCATATATTTGAAATTTACAAGTGATCACTTTCAACCAATTTGTTTGTTTCCTCATTATGTTTCTATGTCTGTATGCCTTTTGGAATCTAAAGTACTTTCTGTTTAAATATACACTTCATCAATGCCTCAAGCTTCATGTGTCCAAACCTCAAATATGTTCAAAGGAATTTTAAAATAATACTAGTTGAAGAACATTTAGTGGTTGTGAATTGTTCTGAATGTGTACACACTATTTCACACATTCTCCATAATTGCCCCTGTTTATCATTATGTGGCACTATTTTTATAATGCGAGCTTTGTGTTCATTTATGTAGGGTCTCAATGGCATCGCAGGTGAGAAGACAATCAAGGATATTGCATTATTGTTTGATTTAGGTAGTTGTTAATAAGGCAAAAAAAGCCAAATATCCTCACGAGAAAGGGAAACATCCTACAAATAAAACATAAAGAATAACAATGCATGACCACAAGCGTGTCCCTGCTACACGTAAGGTAAAATGAATGATTTTAAGTTTTAATCCATAATGTTGAGCTTTACATTATGCAATAGATTGTCATCACAATGCACAATCCAAATGTGGAATCGAAATACATGTAAACATCTCCCATGGGATGAATATTAGTAAATTAGGATGTGTTATGTGGTTATGCAAAGTTGCAAGTGGATTTATAGGCATGAATATTGTGTCAATTGCGAGTTGAAACACTCCTATATAATTATAAATACTAACAACCAAGTCAATGCCCTTTTTAATTCTTAACTTTGGAAAATTGACATTGCCATCATATTTCGGTAAATAGATATGTGGATGCACCTAGAAATCAACTTTTTTATTTTACAATTCAATCTTGAAGCTTCAACACAACTTATTGCATCCTAAAATGATGACAACTCACCCATTTTACATCTATATGTTGATTTTTTTTTATTAGTTTGCATTAACTTTTGGCTAATCCAAGTGGAATTAATTTTGTGATATACAACTTTGTTTTTCTTTTCTTCTCAAGTGTAGGGTTTGTGAAACACCTTTTCTCCATTTAAAGTATTAGTTGGGCATAATATTTGTGAGTATCCAAGTGTGTCAAATTATTTGGTGGGCATAATATTGGTGAGTATTCAATCTTGTCAAATTTTTTATTTTGATGGATACATTTTCTGCTATGAGATGTAGGTCCTCGAGCTTCTTTCTGATTGCATTTTGATTTGCATATTGCATCTGATTTGTACACTCATCAAATGATATGCTTTTAAATTTATAGATTTGACTTGAGGAATACGTATATGAGAAAAATATACAATTTATGCTAGAAGATCCTAATCCCTAAGCTAACAATTTTTTCTATATTGTTAAAGTTCAAGATTTGATGTGAGGAATTCTATGTGTTAGAAAAAATAAATATTTATGTTTTTTTAGTGTAGAAAGTGTAGCAGCCTTTTTTGACTAGCCATTTTGATCATCAATGTTTATAATTATTAAAATACCAATTAGAACATCTTAACAAATGTTTCCTTGGTTGGATTTGTCTTAGTGTGGAATGTATGGATCTAATGTACCATAAATGAACATTGTATGACTATTTGAATTCCATGGAGCATCCATCTTTCCTGGTTTGACCACATGTTCCTCCTATGCTCCTCGATCCTTTGTGTTTCATGCTTAATTGTGAGCCAATACACATATAATTGATTCCACTAGTTTCTTTAGAGTAAACCAAACTTTGTTTCACTCTTGTGTACCTTGAGTTGTTTCAAGAAGCTATTTGTGGATGCTTCTTGTGCTCATTGCTTAAAACTGTCACGTCCCCGACCCTTCGACCGGTGAAGAGGATGCGACGAACACCAAACACCAATGCATATGGGCAAATAGCCCCCATGAACATGAACAATTATCAATGCTGAAATAAAAGCTTAAACACAATGCATACTAAGATGCATAACCAGATGCACAATCCATCATACAAGGATTTCATCATTCATTAACATACAGCGGAAGCAAACACATATACAATTCCATCATTCAACATGTTCATTATAATTCATTTGACATCAATATAATTGCAGAGATGGAATAATTAAGGTAACTTATCTTTTGATGAAGAACTCGCCCCACAACCAGCTACGTCGCTGCAACGTTCCACCCAATCGTAGGCCAGCGTGCTCATCAATTTCTCAGCAACACTGCCACCCCCGAGCTGGGCATGATTCCTCAAGGAATAAGGGTCAACGCAGGCTTACACATAGCCAAGGTTGCCAACACATAGCCAAACCCACACCATAGGGTTCACCAGGTTTTCAAGGAGCTAGGATAGGCTAAATGCCAAGCTGGTGGCCTCAACACCAGTCTTCTGATGCATCTCCAGCCTCTAATCCTACTCACAACAGTCTGAAGACCACCCACTGCATACTGCAGCAAAACAACCCACTCGCGGCTCTGTGATGAAGGCAAAGACAACCGGGGACAGTCCCAAACCAAAGAGGAAGCACAACTCAAGCCACAAGACAACTCAGAGTTGTTCTTGGCCCTAGCGTGGCCAAAACAACTCAACAGCAACCCAAACCAGGGTACATCAACAACCCAAATTCACAATGAAAGATGGCAACCAACCACAGCCCACAATGGGTAAGAAACAGAACTCCCAGCATAGCCATGGGAAACTCAGCCAACGGGTGTGGCAATCAATAGCCAACCCCACATCTAAGAACCCACATCACACAATTACTCAATGCAGTCGCTGAAGACACTACCCATACAGGAAATGGGGAAAGAGAAACTCACAGCCTGTGCGCAAAGGAAGAAGACGCCGCCTAGGCAAAACATGGAAGAAATCCACACATAGTCCGAATGGAAATGGAAATCGGACTCTCAACAGCACCCAGAAATCATGGGTGAAACCAACAGCAACCCAAATCATGGGTGAAACAAACAGCAAGGCAAAAAACGTGGATTAAAACCACGACTATGACACATACCAGCAGAAGTCATGCCCTTGAGGCCTTTCTACCTGCTCGCTGCATGCACATCCAAAGAAGAACCCTGACTGGTGCATGAGGAGAAACAGGATGCCTCTTTGCGTGAGGATCCCAGACTGCACATGAAGAGAAGGGAGCAACCATTCCTGCATGAGAGCGAACAGATAATCGCCTAAGCACGTGGATGAATAGACAGACGAGAGGATGAACAGTCCACAATCGCGAAGGTGAAGGCCAGGCGTGAGAGAAAACCGAGCTACCCCCCGTGCGTGAGGATGAACAACTTCCCCCAAAACGTGAGCATGAACTGACAAAGGAGAGAATGGCCTTGTGGAGAGTGTTTCTTCTACCCCACATTTCCTCAAGCCATTAACTGCCCTCAACCAACTCAACAAAACATTCAAGAGGTTGAATGAGACAAGGAAGATGGAAAATTAAACAAGGTGGCAACACATGGGTTTTTCCCCCGATAGACCAAGGTTTGACATTCCCCACCCCTTATCCTTTGGAATCATGCCCTTTTCATTCAACGTTGCACTGCTGTAGCTGGTTGTGGTTTATTTTTAATTGATGTGCGTGTTTACATGATGCCGAATTATAATGTGCCTGATAGCATGACATACCAAATCGATGGTGAGGCCCTTGCCTTTAGCTCCTCACCATGATTAATTACAATATGTACATCATGCAAACGGGGTCAAAACCGGGGTGTTACAAAAACAAACTTAGAAAAATAAAAATATTCTTCCTATATTTGAAGTTGTAGGGTTCTAGCTCAAAGGTAGAGCATGTGCATTATATAATGGAGAAGATTGGTGGTTTGATTCCACTGTTCCATATGATAAATAGTTGCATTCTATTACTATTACATAGAGGGGGTATTATGACAATATTTGAGACAATATTTTTGTAAATTGTCTAAACCTAAGACAAGAAAATGTTTCTATATTGTCTTAAGTATTGTATGTAAGTGGGTGCTTTAAACTATTGTCTTAAATTTAAGACAATAATTTAAGACACCAGATTAAAGACAAGACAATATGCAAACATTTTTTTTGTCTTAGTTTGAGATATTTACGCAAATATTGTCCTAATTACCTCCTTTATGTACTACTGATTGTTGATTAAAACAAACACATTGAAATTTTTGAACGAATCAATATGCTCTAGGCACTCTATTTAGTTGAGGAAATGGAAAATTATTTGTGGATTAGAACACTTCATCGGTAGGCCATGATGATTCAACTGGATCTTATTGTTGTTCATGCCCTTACTCAAACTTATATGGAGGAGACTAGACATTCTCATGGGTGGTATCAAAAACATTTATTTGTTCAACAATAGGTTGGATCTCATGGGTGCTATCAACAACATTTACTTGAGCTTCATTAGAACTGTGTTCATTATTTAAATGTAAAAGTTCATTATTTGCATAATGAGTTTAGGATGAAAGCTCCTTTAATTGCTCCACGTCCATATCATCGTCAACTCGTGAAATATTTGTTTGGAAGTTTCCTTATGTTTAAATTTCAACATCTCCTACTTAACACCTATGCTTTACTTCTGTGACACGATGATGAGTGACCTCTTTATCCATTGTTCTTGAAAATGTGGGATACTCTATTGAATGTTTATAGTTATCATGTTTTAAATTGGTAAAGAAATTTGCATCATTTTTCGTACTTCAAATTTAACATGCTTCTAATTAACCATGCTTTCCCTTCCTTTTTCTCTGAGTTATTGGATTATTTTAGGAGGCATCTTTTATCTTTTCTATCTTCCTGTTATACTACATATGTTTTTCATTGTCGCAACAATTGATGCTAGTATATTTTTTTGGCTTCCTAATAAATCACAAACCAATAAAATGAAAAACTTACAATCATTGTTCGGTCGATAGAATCCTGTAGAACATGACTTCCAAGAAAGGTTTGGCAGGAATAAGTATATGGTGGGACGAAAGAATTTTTTTATATTCTCCATAACGTGTTTGCGATATTTAAAAATTGTGTGCATGGTTTGTGCATTTCACATTCATGTTTTGGTGCATGTTGCTACACGATTTGTGGCTTGTGAGATTTTGTATCCCTTCATCCATCCCATGCTCTAATGGTCACTTTTTATATAAAAAAATGACAGATTAACACATTTAATTTTCCTTTTTTATTCAACCATGACATACTTCAGTTCATTGGAAATCCAACTCAATCTCTAGTTATTTTCATTGAGAGAGTGAAAGAATTGGTTGATTTGTTGAGAATGATGCCACTAAATGTTGTGATATTTCTTTGTTCAACGTAGGATTGAGTTTGAGTATTTATATAGGGCTTAGAAGAGTTAGTGTCTTAAGGATGAGGTTAAAATAGTCCCTTGCAGAGCCTTGAATTTCCAAAAATTGTGAAAGGTGGTCAAATGTGATGATAAATAATCCTAAGTTGTGTAAGATTCGTATCCTTTAGCTTCTAACCATTTTCCTTATTCGAACAACAACCTTCAATCATTGAATCCACAACCTCGAATATCCAATCATTTTCCTTTATGAGCTTTGCATAGAATTGATAACCAACTTGTCAATCTTTATTACAAGAGTATTGAAATTTTTTCCATTTGATGTGAGAAATGAGAAAAAAATAGATCCATAAATATTACTCGATAGATAAAGTTATTAACTAGGAAAGGAACCTATTCCATTGAAATAGAAGAGTTCCTATGTTGAGAAATTATTTGTGGGTAAGTTGTCTCACTGAATAAGTATCCATTCATGTATAAGGCTCTATCATTACTTAATAATTATTACTACCCCTTAATTATCAAACTCATGGGGTTGCTTCTTTGGAGCTTTCCTCGCTTCAGTTCCATGCATTCAACATAATTTGAACAATTTCATAGGAATGGACTACGAGACATTGAAGAAGAGTGTGCATGATGAGAACATTGTAGGAAGAGATAACATTTAATAGTTAAAATAGTATAAATATGCATGTTTAACCTCGACGACTATGCTAAGTGAGTTGAATAAACCGACTAAGTAAGAGAGCATCATGGACTACGTTCATAATTCTATTATACATTCTCATTAGTTTCTCAACAATGCCTAAAGACTTGAACAAGTTGCAGCACTATGGATTTTGATTCACCACTAAAGTATGTTTGAAAAGGTAAAAGGTCGATCAAATATTTATGTATAATTCGAAAACTTAAGGTAAAATATCAAATAAATATTGATGTATCATTCTAATATTAAATGTCAAACAAAGTGCTTTGATGATACCTTGTAGAAATAAATATTAAACTTTAAAATAAATTAAATTGCCTTGTTGTTAAAGTGATATTTCGAGTATGTCAACATCGGACAACCAAGTATTTCCATACTGTGTGCACAATGTGTTAGTTTCACATGAACAATGTGTTCATATTGTGGGTGCAATTTGTTTCCTTGTCGTGAATACCAACTACATGGTAAGGTTTGGAATTGTTGAGCCTAGCTCTTAAAAGAATGCACGTGATCTTCTTTTTCATAACATGAGTGAGTGATGCAGAACATTGGTTGCATGTAAAATTTCCACCAACTTCATGTGCAATCCCTCCACCTAAACATGGAGTACAAAAAAGGTAGGAAAATTTGTGTTGGAGACTACCTTAGATTATGGCGGTTAACACCATGCTTAACTTTTATGAACATGACATTAAGGTGGTCCTAATTGTATGATAGTGACATTAGATTTGATGTTACATTTCGAGCACTAGGCATAGGTAAACCAATATTTGATTTTCGTCACTAGGATGAACTTTCATTTCCTTTATGTTATCTTGTTGTTTCTTTGTGTTAGTGTTATAAGGTAATTCAAGAGTGGTATTATAGTATGGCTATAGGGTCCTGTTGGCCTGATTTTTTGACCTAGGCCAACATGGAGATTATGCCCACACAATCAGCTTAAAGCAGCGTTCGGTGTGTTTGGAGTAGCAAAATATCGCAGGTTATGGTCCTGCTACCAGCTGAATTTTTCTCTCAAGGAGAAACTAAAATTCAGCAAAAATCTATCCTAATGTTATTTCTGTCTAAATAAACCCTAAAAATTATTTTAAACTACCTAAGGTATCCTACAATTGCTTTCTTAAGGAAAGTCTTCGATTTTTGAAGAGTTTTCTAAATATAAAGACTATTTAAAATTATTCTAGAAAATTACACAAATTTGATTTAACCACTGTTAAATGCAACTATACCATGATAACAATAACTAAACTATCTTAACTGTCCTATCTATCCTATCTCAGCTGAGAGCGATTTGAGTATTTATATTAATTATCAATTAATATATGATAAACAGAAAGATAAGGAATAAGATCTAAATAAAAATACTTAGATCATCTACACTGAATCATTCTGTTATAAAATAGATTGACAGAGAAACTGAAATAAACAATTACTTCGAATTTTCTGAAATGTCTAATTAATTAATAATTAATAGACAACATTAGATATTTGAAAAAAAAAATGTTCATTATGAAATCATCGCAACAATACAAATGAAATCAAACTGACATAAATATATATATATCATCATATCTTGAATTTTTAGTAGTAGCACTGAAAAGTCGATACACTGACAAATTCAGTTACAATAATATATTAATTCAAATACAATATTGCTGTGTTGACAAAGTGAAATACGTATAAATAAACACAAGCATAACAAAGTACAATGTATTAATATTAAAATAGAAGAGCATATACTGAAATATAAAGAGTATCCAAAACAATACTAGTCATGATATCAACTTGGAGATTTCCAGTCACATCCCATTTCCAAAGATCAAACTTCAGTCAGGAAAAACTAGTATCAAAATAATAATATCTCAAGTATGCTTCTCTTCAGTCACTCCATCCGGCAGTATCTCCTTCTCATAATTCTCATATACATAATGAAATTAAGAGAATTACAAAACTCGTAAAACAAAAATGCATTCTCAAGCTCTGCGAAGACTCTACCTGGGAACAAGCGTTTCCAGTTCTCTGGTTTTCAAAAATCATAGAATATAGGAAAATTACAGAAATTAAAAGAAGAAAACTTCTCCAGCCCTGTTCAGCGCTACCTCCCCCTCCTCTATCTGTAGAAATTTGCTGTTCATATAGACAAATCACCAACAGAAACTCCGCTGAACTTCTTAGCTGGCCGCACCTATGAAAAATGTGTTCAGAGCACCTCGAAAATATCCCAAATCGTTCACTATTTTCAGCAAATTTCACACAAGTCTGGTAAATGGGGATCTTCTGGAAAAAACCCATGTTGTAGATTCTATTATTTCATCTTAGTTTGCCCGCAGTTTGCTGCAGAAAATTGTTGCTCAAAAAGTGACGAAAATCCAGTTCGGTTATCTTCTTAACCTGCACACCCAAAAACAAAATAAATGATCAGACCGAAATAGACTTCCTTTGAAATAAGAAAAAGATAAAACAATTCTCCAATTCTGCGTTTCAAGGTAATTAAGGAATTTGCAGGGTTATTGTGACTCTTCGTAATTGTTGTTCATATCAATCGCTTTGAAATCCGCACATAATAAACCAACGATTAGTAAATAAAGTTTACTTTTACCATTAATCTCCTTTACCTTCACATTGGTGAATAGATGGTGGTATCTTCTACATCTCAGCAAACTGCGATCTATTTAATTTTGACAAAATTGTAGCAACTGTCAACGCAAAAGCAGTTATTGAATTATTAATTCAAAACGAAGGCGACGATTTTGATGGAAAAGAAGATCGAATGGTATCTTCTCAGAATCAGATCTAGCGTTTCTGTCAACTGTCTGGGTGATTAATTCTTACACCAATTTTGCAATCGAATTAATATTGATAAGTCTCCATTAATGGAATTCTAAAATCAATGAAGAAATCTCGGAATCAATTAAAAAAACTCTAACAATAATCCCGAGAATCTACAATTGGATCGCTAATACCCTCAAATACTAAAATATTCGTGAACATGTCAGTCTTATTATAGCCAATAATTGATTGAGATTATGTTGGCATTTTCTTGGCAACGATTTGGTGTATTTATTTTTGGTGGCAGCGAGATTATGTATAAGACTCAAACATGGCTTGTTCTTTCCATTCATTTTAGTCCACATGTTCTCTTTCTCTTCATTATAAATAAGATTTCTTGGACTGCTGGAGCGTTGAGGTCACAACTTCTAAACGATAAAAACTGCGTAGATTTCTCCATGAGCTACACCTCTATTATTTGCTAACAATCTGAATTATCATGTTCTAGAATGTGACCGTAAACCATGCTTCAAATATTCATTTATGTATGATTAAAATTCCTTCACATGCATCCATTAAGTACCATTAATGAGAAGATTATACATTCTCAGGGAATCTTCTAACAAAATCTTAGCACTATTATATAGCCTGATAAGAGACTTGATTATTCCTTTGTGTGTTTCTGTGTAAGTAGCCGTGGCATGTTTTCATTGAAAACATGGCAATTTGTCCAATATTCCAGCAACTTCTTTTAAAGAGATGTAGCGATATCGATATTGGATCCATAAAATTATAGCGCCATTATGTAAACTAGGCCTTGCATTCCCTTCTTCGTCAAGATTCAGTTACAAGAACATCGACGACAGATTTTGTATTTGGGTCATGTTTAATATGGGTGCACTATGTTTCGGCGATGCTGTAATGTTGCATAGCATACATAAAACAAGTAATGGAGAAATGTTTTAATAATCCACTTCATGAAAATGTCATACCACAATTCCAATGATATATGTCACGTCAAGTGACTCAAAAAGATAATTTGGGATTTTGAAACTAAAGAAAAGATCATGTGAAAATAATTTATAATAATAATTAAAAATATAAATCATAAAAAATTCACCATTATACTTTTTTTTAAATATATATTTTTGTATATATTTCATGTTCTCCCATCCATTATGCAACGGGAATCTCAAAATTATGTATTACTTTTAGCTTAACAAGTTTTCACATTCTTCATATATCATGAAAAAGTTATTATTTTTAATGACTATGTATAATAATTAAATAGACTTAAAGTAAAGTAAAAAAAACTTGTGCAAATAAAGATCAACAAAGTTCTTGTATAAAATTTCAATTAATTTTAAGAATTAATTAAAAGTCTATTAAATTTATGAAAGCATATTGGGAATTATTTTCTCCATTAACAATAGTAAACCATTTGTTTCATAAAACAAAGAAACCATTAAAATAAAATCTTATAGATGAATCTTTTCAAACTAAGGCACTTAATCAACTTGGCTAAGGTTATATGAGAGCAAGGAGGTGTTACTCAACAATCAAGAAGTCAACAAGTTAACTGACAAAATGATGAATTGTCGGCAAAAAAGTGAGTTAGATAACATAATGAAATGACAACAAATTTTCACTAACCGCTTGAGTAAAGCAACTTCACCAAGTCATTACCGCATGAAAAACCTATGGAAGCATCAACTTAAAATCATCTTCTATGAAAACCAAACCAAAGAAAAAGTAGTGCAGAAATCCAAGGACCCAAAAGGAGATCATGAAATAACTAACTAAATCAAGCAAGATAAAATAAACTAAGTATTTACAAAAACGCTAATAGGGACCCCTTTATTTTGTCAAAATCAAGGGGAGTTGTTGGGGTGCCAACAAATGGCGACATGTTGGGCGAAGCAGTTATCTCTGCATTTTTTATCTAAAGGTTATCGATATAGGAAAACAAAACCAAGGTTTTCTCAAAATATCAATTTTTCACACCACATGACATTCTCACATCACTAGCCTATATAGTAAAGTTTAAACTTAAAGTGCTGTCACAATCAAATGAATTATCCCAACTATTATTCAAAGACTTCGTAAAGATGAATGACTTTGAAATATATGCATAGCAAATAGACCTAATCAAGAATGCTTTCTCAACAGCTAAAATAATCAAATAACACCAGCATAAAGATATGACCTCCATACCTTAAGAGGATATCTAGATAAGTTCCCCATCCATTAAATATAAATAACTGAAAGATAAAATTTGTTTTTCTCTCTTTTTTTTTTCTTTTTTTATTTTTATTTTTATTTTTATTTTTATATTTTGATTCAAGGCTACTATCCTGGCCTGGTAGCCAGCTATTGATAGCATCATTCACGAGAACTGCCAGAGATAAACAAGCCGTCTCGTGATGAGACCTCCTGTCCCTTGATCTTATGACCAAGAGCCATCACCTTGGTGATCAGAAATGATGTTATCCCTGACAGGACTGATGATCATGATTAGGTCGGCTCATAATGAGACCTCCTATTCTTCAATCAAAGTTTAGTTTAGTTTTTAATTTTTTTCTAATGGATGAGAAACAAATCCAAATAATACCCCTATAATAACATGGAAGGCCTAAAGATGACTAATGCCATTGATTTATAAATATTCTGAGAGAAAATTTTCCCAACAAGTTAGCTTGCCTAGCTAATGATATCATTCTTAAAATAAAGTCCAAGAATAATAACCATGAGTTCAACTGACTGATTAGCTAAGTTCATCAGAAATCTTTCAAGGCTAGGAGTGATTCAGTCACAGTAAGAACATTTGATATAGCAAGAAACTCCTTACAATGGTTTCCCTTAAAGATACCAGGTTGATTAGTAGAGAAACATATGAACCCCCAGCAGTATGCCATTACAGTATTATTTATCTACAATGTTCCCTTACTAAAAATAAAGAGGAAAATCAAAAAGCTGAAAAATATTAAATTCACTACTGAAACCAATCAACCAAACAAATTTTAAGAATAAAAATCACTAATTGAACCAAAACACTCAAAAAGATAGAATCCGATCTAATCCAAAATTCAACCAAAAGGTGTGTATTGAAATCCAAAAGAAAAATTTATCGAAACTTTAACTGAGAGTCGAAGAAGGTAAATAAGCTCAAAAAATAAATTTTAAGATATGATCACTCTCTATGTGATGAGCTATACAAAATAACTTAAAAATCATAAAATTATAACATGCGTAAGAAATAACGACAAATCTCCTAATATTAAAATTGACCACAATATAAAGATTTAAAGTTTAAATAAAGGTCAAAAATGGAAAATAGGAGTCAAAATGGTGATTTTCACAAAAAGTATCATAAACTTATTATTGATGTAAAGTTTCAAAAATATTTGAATATTGCAGAATCATTCAATCTTCATTCTTTTAGGACTCATTTAATTAATCGATGAGAAGATTGAGTAAGTCGAATCCTTTTATTCATCATTATTTACAAAAGGAAAAAATGAAAAGTTTAAGTTGTACAGTTTTGTGAGAATAATTACAAAGTGAGCAAGATGTAATGATTACAACTCTTTATTTTGAAAAACAAAAATAAATGAAAAACCTAAAAGAAAATGGTCAATCAAAATCTTCTAAGATAATCAAAAGAAATAAAGAAGACTTGTAAGAAACCAATTATTTCAAAAAGCAAGATATCAACTCAAAATCTAGTCAATATGTACAAGGTTGAGGTGATAAGAAATCCAATCATCTAGGTCTCAAAAGTGAAAACGAAAAACAATCAAGTGAAACCAAACTCAATATTAATTTCCTTTGATGATTAAATTAATTTGTGCAAATCATTATTAATTTCATGTCACAACTTCACTAAGCATCATAATCGAATGAAAGAAAATTTTTAAATTGAAGATCAACATGTAATAACATTTTACACAGATTTAATTGATCTAAAATTATAAAACAATTTTCCATACCCTCAATTATATTTATCTTAATTTGTGATTGTGATAATATCAAAATAAGACTTTTCCTTAATTATAAATATGGTAAGTATTCATACAAAAGCCTAAATTATTAATTTTGAAAAATGATCGATTACAAAAATTTAGAGAAATATTCATCAAAACAATATTTATGTGCAAAATCAGGAATTGGCATGAATGATTTAAAAATTTCAAGGAGTTGATTTAGCAAACTCATTTCAAGAGAAAATCAAAATTTTAATGAAAATTTGAATGATAAAAGAAATAACCATAAGGCTAGTCTACACATTTTAAATAAATTGATGAATGCCAATGTAATAATTTAAATATAGCCTAAAAGTGTATAATTAATGACATCATCCCACAATCGTGTAAAATAATCTAATGATTAATTTTAATAAATAGATTTATCATTACTCAATTATTGTAAATTTATGATTTCTCACAATTAATTTCAAAATTCAATACTTGTTTTTTTGTTTTTTGTTTTTTCTTAAATATCAATATCAAAATACTTAGAACAAGCATGCGAGGATGAGTTTTTGGTTCTAAGTCAATTAAAAAAAAATTCAATATCTAAACTTTACAATATTTCAAAGTTTAAAAAGATAAATAACAAGTATACAAATTTTGAAACGGAAATAAGATAAAGAATTCACTTCCCTGATGTAAGGCCATACTCATATTCATGCATTCCCGATTGTATCACTTGCTTCAAAACGCTTTCTAACTTGTCAATCCAACCAAGTGTACCTGACCAAAAATTAAGTAGAGATCAATCTATCTTTACCAGAAAACTATTGAGCTTATTAATAAATATATACATTCTTGTATTTACTACTATGTGTGAAATCAAAACTAAAAACTAAGAAGCAAAAAAAAGAAAATAAACTACTCTATCTTATTCCTAGTCTGATTTTAATTACACTAAAATCAAATATACAATCATAATCAGGTAAAGTCAAAAAGCCAATAAAGCCATTGAAGCATTTGTAATTCTACAAAATAAAACATATCAAATATTAATAATATGAATTCAAATGCTTCACACTGAAAAATAGAAAATATTAAATTTTTATCTACAAAAGAAAGAAAAATAGGACATGGAAACCTTCTAAGATATGATCCTTCCAACCAAAAATAAATTGAATCATAAAAAGAAGATTGGAGGACATCTACAACTTGTGAAGATTCAATGGAGTGTGTGATAGAAAATTCATCTGGATAGTAATAAAAAAGAAGCATGTCGAGAGTATGATCAAAGGATCCAGGAGAAGTTAAAGTAGAGGATATATTTTGTAAGGAAGCATCATCATCAGAAATTTGAAAATCAAATTTTGACATTACCTTAGAGTAAGCACTTTCCCTTTGAAATTCATGAGATTTTGACGATTCAATTAATTTACAATTGAAAATATTAGTATCGCCAAAATCTAAAACATTATAAGAAATTGTTTTATCTTCTAACTTAACTTCTTCAATATTATCGTATGCATGAGATTCATGAGCGATATTTATAAAATTATTTTCCTCGTCAATATCTTGAATAGAAAGATTTTTCTCATTCTTATACAACAAATCACTTTGCATAGGAACTGGCCATAGTGTAGAATTTGTTTGTATATTAGTATCTGGACATGAACTATAATCAGTAAATAGATCCGGATATAAAGCATGATAACTTTCCAAATGTTGAAAATTAGATGTTCCTATTTGCAAAGGACAATCTTGATTAACTGACTCAAGAGAAAAATCATTATCCATATTTTGATTTGTTGATATATTTTGTGAAGGAAAGAGATAATTTTGTTCAATTTGAGAAGAAGAAAATGCAAATTCATGATTTACGCAACGATCATTCAAAGATTCGGTTTTAGATCCTAAAATCATCGATTCCTTTTCGACTACAATTGCTTGAACAAGAGAATGATTTTTTAATGTAAGTGTCGAATTTAAATTCTTTTGTTCTTGAAATTGTATATTAGAAGATCTTAAGATTTGTTGATGTTCAACAATTTTAGTGTCAGAATTTGGACCAATAAAATTAGACCTTGAATCAATATTAACTGATGAAGTGATGTAACCATCAATATGCATATCATCAATTTGAAGCTTATCATTATTTGTTTGATCATATAAATTTGAATGAGAATCAAGAAATAAAAATAAATCTGTTATTTCTTCTGCAGAAAGTTGATCTTTCTCATGAAATCTAAAATGCATTGACATAAATCTTGAAAAGAAAGTACTAGTAGATTCACCTTCTTGTTTGCGAAGATTTCCGATCTCATACCTCAACTCTTGATAATTATAATCCTCATGCGCATCAATAAACATCTCCATGAAATGTTTCCATGAATGTATTGAAAGTGACAGGAAAAAGCCTGCAAATCTTACTCTCACACACTATACGATAATGGTTACAAATATCTATAAATTCAGTGAGATGTTTCAAAGCAGTCATTTTACCTTCTCCATCAAAACTTAACCTTTGCAAGAGATTTACTGCACTTTCAGAAATACCTCCAACAGGCCCAGGCATGCTGAAAGCATGTTCTAAAATAGTAATAGGAGCCATTTTTAAAATAGATCAAAATTTAAAAGAAATAGCTCAAAAGGGCTTACTTGCCGATCGGCCTTCCTTCTAGCGCCATTTGTTGGCCTGATTTTTTGACCTAGGCCAACAAGGAGATTATGCCCACACAATCAGCTTAAAGCAGCGTCCGGTGTGTTTGGAGTAGCAAAATCTTGCAGGTTGTGGTCCTGCTACCAGCTAAATTTTTCTCTTAAGGAGAAACTAAAATTCAGCAAAAATCTATCCTAATGTTATTTCTGTCTAAATAAACCCTAAAAATTATTTTAAACTACCTAAGGTATCCTACGATTGCTTTCTTAAGGAAAGTCTTCGATTTTTGAAGAGTTTTCTAAATATAAAGACTATTTAAAATTATTCTAAAAAATTACACAAATTTGATTTAACAACTGTTAAATGCAACTATACCATGATAACAATAACTAAACTATCTTAACTATCCTATCTATCCTATCTCAGCTAAGAGCGATTTGAGTATTTATATTAATTATCAATTAGTATATGATAAACAGAAAAATAAGGAATAAGATCTAAATAAAAATACTTAGATCATCTACATTGAATCATTCTGTTATAAAATAGATTGACAGAGAAACTGAAATAAACAATTACTTCGAATTTTCTGAAATGTCTAATTAATTAATAATTAATAGACAACATTAGATATTTGAAAAAAAAAATGTTCATTATGAAATCATCGCAACAATACAAATGAAATCAAACTGACATAAATATATATATATCATCATATCTTGAATTTTTAGTAGTAGCACTGAAAAGTCGATACACTGACAAATTCAGTTACAATAATATATTAATTCAAATACAATATTGCTGTGTTGACAAAGTGAAATACGTATAAATAAACACAAGCATAACAAAGTACACTGTATTAATATTAAAATAGAAGAGCATATACTGAAATATAAAGAGTATCCAAAACAATACCAGTCATGATATCAACTTGGAGATTTTCAGTCACATCCCATTTCCAAAGATCAAACTTCAGTCAGGAAAAACTAGTATCAAAATAATAATATCTCAAGTATGCTTCTCTTCAGTCACTCCATGCGGTAGTATCTCCTTCTCATAATTCTCATATACAAAATGAAATTAAGAGAATTACAAAACTCGTAAAACAAAAATGCATTCTCAAGCTCTGCGAAGACTCTACCTGGGAACAAGCGTTTCCAGTTCTCTGGTTTTCAAAAATCATAGAATATAGGAAAATTACAAAACTTAAAAGAAGAAAACTTCTCCAGCCCTGTTCAGCGCTACCTCCCCCTCCTCTATCTGTAGAAATTTGCTGTTCATATAGACAAATCACCAATAGAAACTCCGCTGAACTTCTTAGCTGGCCGCACCTATGAAAACGTGTTCAGAGCACCTGGAAAATCTCCCAAATCATTCACTATTTTCAGCAAATTTGTCACGAGTCTGGTAAATGGGGATCTTCTGGAAAAAACCCATGTTGTAGATTCTATTATTTCGTCTTATTTTGCCCGCAGTTCGCTGCAGAACATTGTTGCTCAAAAAGTGACGAAAATCCGGTTCGGTTATCTTCTTAACCTGCACACCCAAAAACAAATAAAATGATCAGACCGAAATAGACTTCCTTTGAAATAAGAAAAAGATAAAACAATTCTCCGATTTTGCGTTTCAAGGTAATTAAGGAATTTGCAGGGCTATTGTGACTCTTCGTAATTGTTGTTCATATCAACCGCTTTGAAATCTGCACATAATAAACCAACGATCAGTAAATAAAGTTTACTTTTACCATTAATCTCCTTTACCTTCACATTGGTGAATAGACGGTGGTATCTTCTACATCTCAGCAAACTGCGATCTATTTAATTTTGACAAAATTGTAGCAACTGTCAACGCAAAAGCAGTTATTTAATTATTAATTCAAAATGAAGGCGACGATTTTGATGGAAAAGAAGATTGAATGGTATCTTCTCATAATCAGATCTAGCATTTTTGTCAACTATCTGGGTGATTAATTCTTACACCAATTTTGCAATCGAATTAATATTGATAAGTCTCCATTAATGGAATTCTAAAATCAATGAAGAAATCTCGGAATCAATTAAAAAAACTCTAACAATAATCCCGAGAATCTACAATTGGATCGCTAATACCCTCGAATACTGAAAGATTCGTGAACATGTCAGTCTTATTATAGCCAATAATTGATTGAGATTATGTTGGCATTTTCTTGGCAGTGATTTGGTGTATTTATTTTTGGTGGCACCCAGATTATGTATAAGACTCAAACATGGCTTGTTCTTTCCATTCATTTTAGTCCACATGTTCTCTTTCTCTTCATTATAAATAAGATTTCTTAGACTGCTAGAGCGTTGAGGTCGCAACTTCTAGACAATAAAAACTGCGTAGATTTCTCCATGAGCTACACCTCTGTTGTTTGCTAACAATCTGAATTATCATGTTCTAGAATGTGACCGTAAACCATGCTTCAAATATTCATTTATGTATGATTAAAATTCCTTCACATGCATCCATTAAGTACCATTAATGAGAAGATTATACATTCTCAGGGAATCTTCAAACAAAATCTTAGCACTATTATATAGCCTGATAAGAGACTTGATTATTCCTTTGTGTGTTTCTGTGTAAGTAGCTGTGTCATGTTTTCATTGAAAACATGGCAATTTGTCCAATATTCCAACAACTTCTTTTAAAGAGATGTAGCGATATCGATATTGGATCCATAAAATTATAGCGCCATTATGTAAACTAGGCCTTGCATTCCCTTCTTCGTCGAGATTCAGTTACAAGAACATCGACGACAGATTTTGTATTTGGGTCATGTTTAATATGGGTGCACTATGTTTCGGCGATGCTGTAATGTTGCATAGCATACATAAAACAAGTAATGGAGAAATATTTTAATAATCCACTTCATTAAAATGTCATACCACAATTCCAATGATATATGTCACGTCAAGTGACTCAAAAAGATAATTTGGGATTTTGAAACTAAAGAAAAGATCATGTGAAAATAATTTATAATAATAATAAAAAATATAAATCATAAAAAAATCACCATTATCCTTTTTTTTTAAATATATATTTTTGTATATATTTCATGTTCTCCCATCCATTATGCAACGAGAATCTCAAAATTTATGTATTGCTTTTAGCTTAACAAGTTTTCACATTCTTCATATATCATGAAAAAGTTATTATTTTTAATGACTATGTATAATAATTAAATAGACTTAAAGTGAAGTAAAAAAAAACTTGTGCAAATAAAGATCAACAAAGTTCTTGTATAAAATTTCAATTAATTTTAAGAATTAATTAAAAGTCTATTAAATTTATGAAAGCATATTGGAAATTATTTTCTCCATTAACAATAGTAACCCATTTGTTTCATAAAACAAAGAAACCATTAAAATAAAATCTTATAGATGAATCTTTTCAAACTAAGGCACTTAATCAACTTGGCTAAGGTTATATGAGAGCAAGGAGGTGTTACTCAACAATCAAGAAATCAACAAGTTAACTGACAAAATGATGAATTGTCGGCAAAAAAGTGAGTTAGATAACATAATGAAATGACAACAAATTTTCACTAACCGCTTGAGTAAAGCAACTTCACCAAGTCATTACCGCATGGAAAACCTATGGAAGCATCAACCTAAAATCATCTTCTATGAAAACCAAACCAAAGAAAAAGTAGTGCAGAAATCCAAGAACCCAAAAGGAGATCATGAAATAACTAACTAAATCAAGCAAGTTAAAATAAACTAAGTATTTACAAAAATGTTAATAGGGACCCCTTTATTTTGTCAAAATCAAGGGGAGTTGTTGGGGTGCCAACAGGTCCTTCATTGAAGAGAAGAAAGTGTTAGTGATCCAATAGTACATTTATTAGCCAAAACACTGACAAGACATTAACAAGCATAATATCAAATCATGCATTACATGTGTCAATGCTAAACATGGCATATAGAAGAAAGGGTTATGCACTCCTCTATCTAGGATATAGAAACCGTAAGACTTAAGAGGATGTCTCCATGGAATACAATAGATAATATGATAACATATAAGATAATAATATGTATGATGTTGATAAGGCTATAGTTCTTGATGTTGGATAAAGTTAATTGCGACTTGCACAAGCTTGATCTCAAAACATCATTCCTTTGGATATCTTGGAGAGGAAATCTACATGGAGAAGATATGGACTCGATAGGAAATTTTGCAGTGTAAGGTTAGAAGAACTTGGCATATAAAATATTGAAATATTTGAATGGGTTAAACAATTGTCTTACTAATGGAATAAGAAATTTGATACTCGGTGCTTCAATGAGGATATCCTCTACATCTATATAGAGTGTTTAATGCGTAAATAATGATCGTTACCATAATTATCATTACCATATATGTTAATAGTTTTGTTTTAACAAGTAAGAAATGAAGTGTGATATGAAATATATAGGCGAGATGCATAATCACTTACCGATACATGTGTACAAATATAGCAAGAAATGGAAATATTTAGGAATGTGTAAAGAGAGTTGGACTTAAGGCTGAGCCGTGTGATTAGTAAAATAAGTTTACCATGTCTAAGTTCAAGGTTATGACACAAGAATGTGAATAAGTGCAACTTTAGCAACAACTAGGTAAGCATCTTTTAGACAAAAAACATAATCCATAATGATAAATTATGATAACTAGTTTGTCATTACACTTTTACAAAACCTAAAATACACTATAGATTGTTCACACTAATATGTTATATCACTATATAAGAAAGTGGTTGCCTGAAACTAGATATCTCTAAAATATTTGAATACAAGTAAAATGATAGTTAGCTCTTTAATAAATGAATATAAAAACATCTATATGGTAATTGTGCCACAAGCCAGCATTTCTCACAACAATATTTATTAAAATCAACTTTATTTTAATAGAAGTTAGTAAACCTAGTTACTAAGCCAAAATTACAATACCATGTGTTAGACTTTATTGAAAAATTGAAAAATTATATTTCATAAAAACATTTATATTAATTTCAGAAATAATAATTAAATATTTATTAATTAAAAATTTAAAGCTATTTTATAATTAAAATAAATTAATAATTAGATGATAATTAATATAAAAACCAAATTTTAGCTTATTAAATTTTCTTTATTCACAATTTAAATTAGAAGATCGAAAGATATATATATATATATAGAAATGAGATCCAACATCTAAATTTAATAAGCTAAAATTAGGTTAGTAATATATATATCTTTAATAAGCTAAAACCTCAGTATAAAAGTGAGCTATCCCACTGTTTGGATCGTAGCCGATTTAAACATTGAAAGATCCATTATTGACATGCTTTGAGGTTTTCACGGGGTAGCTAATCTATAGAAGTTCCATTATTTAAATGCTTGGCCATGTATTCAGTTCTGAACGGCAGATTCTGTAGGGCTCAGCAATCAGTGCCTGTCCAACTTCGATGAGTTTCCACCATGCCTCTTGCTCTTATTATCCTTGTAATTACGGCTCTGTGGACCACACCTTCGTCTTCGGCCATCTATAAATGCCATGGAAGGCTGGCCTTCTTCTCAACAATCAACGCAAAAGCAAAGCCCATTTTGTCTATTGCAATTTCCCCAACATTTTGTATCCGTTACTTCTGTTTGTTAACAATCTGCAAACATGTTATCTGACGGCAAGGACTGTGGCTGTGCCGACCCAACCCAATGCGAGTAAGTCCTCTTTTTATTTCAAGATTTCTCCTCTCCTTCATTATACTTTATACTTTGTCTCCTGCTGGTAGTTAGAATGTTTCAGTTTTTAATGCGTAATATTTGTGTGCGTCGTTGCTATTAATAGTGGCAGCAAGAAGGGCAACTCCTTGGGAGCGGAGAACGTTGAAACCATCTGCAACATGAACATGAGGTGGGTTTCCGCTGTCATATGTTTCAAAGATTGAAACGTGCAATGATTCTACGCCACAGCTTTCATAATTTATGCTGCTTGGCCTTCGACTACGAGATGGAAACTGTGGCTGGTGAAAACAACTGCAAATGGGTACCAAGCTCGAAGTACAACCGCTGCAACTGATCATTATGGTGGACGTAAAAGACTTGCTGCATATTATAAATAGAAAATAAGTATTGTGACTTTTTGTGTCATGCTGAGCGGATCTCCTTAGAAAATAAGTATTGTGACTTTTTGTGTCATGCTAAGGGGATCTCCAGGTTAAACAACTCACTTGAATTCGTCATGCGGATCTCCTTAGCATGTTATTCAGGTCATGTCTATCTGTTGGTATTTGTGTCATGTCTGTTTCTATTCTACCTGTGTATCTAGGATGTATTGTGTCGGATTTTTAATGTTTTATTAATTGTGATATTTTATTATAATTTCTGTTTGTATGTTTTTTATTTTTTTATTTTATTTGTAATTAATGATAACACTTCGTCTCTAATAAAGTTATAGCTTTGTGGGTAACACCATTTAACCTTTATATGGATATGTATAGCTCTATCATGATTATTATGCATATTTATAGCTCTGTGGGTAACACCAGTTAACCATAATATAAACAAAAAGGTATTGATGGATATTTATAGCTCTATCATGATTATCATAAATATTTATACCTCTATCATGATTATCATGTATATTTATAGCTTTATGAGTAACACCAGTTAACCATAATATAAATAAAAAAATATTGATGGATATTTATAGCTCTATGTATAAAGCAAGTTCAATAAGTTTCATAACTTTGTAAATGGTTGAATTTTAAGAAATCAGGTTTGTAACACTGGTTGAAGTTTAATAAATTATAATTTTATAAATGTTTTTCTATTTAATTAAACATTGTTTTAAAAATGTCATTAATATAAAATTGAATAAAATGTAAGAAAATTAATAAAAAACCATTTTACAAATAGATAAATTCAATGCCTCTCCTGTAACATTGCCTTACTCCAAGCGACCTCCTTCGTGTAGATGCATCCATGCTGCACATCGCTCTACACATTTCCTTATTCCTGTAGGCTGCCAAGAATTGCTCCACTTTTTGGCTGCCTTCAGGCACGCTTCTGCTAACGTGCCCTCCATCTTTGCACCCTCCATTCATTGCTGCCCATTCCTTACTTCATGTGCCTTTGCCATTTACTGCTGCCCTAACTCCACCACTCTCAGGGTTGCCCCCTCCTGCCGCTTCCCATTTGCTGCTTCAGTCTCACTTACTCTCATTCCTCGCGGCCTCATTGAAACGCCCACAGGCTTTTTCAAGAGCCTCTTCTCCAGTAGGTCGATCCTTGGGATCAAACGCAAGCTATCCTTCCAAAAGTTCAAGTGCCAAATGATCAGTAACCCCAAGCAAGTATCTTCTACCATTTGCACTTTCTTGCACATGCTATTCAAGTATCTTCTACCATTTGCACTTTGCTTCTTTTCTCTTACCGGCTGCTTGAATTCCCATAAACACGCGCCCATATCCCTCGTTAAGGATTTAGATTGCAAGTAATAACCTCTGCTTGAATTCCCATAAACACGCGCCCATATCCCTCCTTAAGGATTTAGATTGCAAGCAATAACCTCCCGCTAAACGTAATAGTTTGCAATAGGCTTTCCATAAGAACAGCCCTTATGGAGCCAATTTTCGAGGGCCTTGATTTGATGGATTGCACAATGCAGATCGTTTTATAATGTAGCAGTTCTCAAACTCAATTCCCCAATTGGTCTTCTGGGGTTTCAGAAATTTTATCTGGGCGATAACACTAAGCTTGATTTTAGCTTGGCAAAATGGGTTTTGAGATCCAGAATTCCGATGTAGGAACAATGGTGTGAGGTCTTTTTAGGAATGACGAGATGTGGCATCATCTGTATCAGATAATGGACTTGAACAATTTCATAGGAATGGTCTACCAGACATTGAAGAAGAGTGTGATGAGGACATTGTAGGAAGAGATAACATAATAGTTAAAATAGTATAAACATGCATGTTTAACCTGGAGGACCATGCTAAGTGAGGACCATGCTAAGTGAGTTGAATAAACCAACGAAGTAAGTAAGAGAGCATCATGGACTGGGTTCATAATTCTCTTATCCATTCTCGTCAGTTTCTCAACAATGCCTAAAGACTTGAACAAGTTGCAGCACTACCGATTCTGATTCACCAGTAAATTATGTTTGAAAAGATTAAAGGTCGATCAAATATTTATGTATAATTGGGAAACTTAAGGTAAAATATCAAATAAATATTGATGTATCATTCAAATATTAAATGTCAAACAAAGTGCTTTGATGATGCCTTGTAGAAATAAATATTAAACTTTAAAATAAATTAAATTGCCTTGTTGTTAAAGTGATATTCGGAGTATGTCAACATCGACAACCAAGTATTTCCATACGGTGTGCACTATGTGTTAGTTTCACATGAACAATGTGTTCATATTGTGTGTGCAATTTTTTTCCTTGTCGTGCATACTAACTACATGGCAAGGTTTGGAATTGTTGAGCTTAGCTCTTAAAAGAATGCATATGATCTTCTTTTTCATAACATGAGCAAGTGATGCAGAACATTGGTTGCATGTAAAAGTTTCACTAACTTCATGCGCAATCCCTCCACCTAAACATGGAGTACAAAAAAGTAGAAAAAATTGTGTTGGAGACTACCTTAAATTATGGCTATTAGTACCATGCCCAACTTTTATGGACATGAGACATTAAGGTGGTCCTAACTGTATGATAATGACATTAACTTAGATATTACATTTCGAGCACTAGGCATACTTAAACCAATATTTGATTTTCGTCACTAGGATGAACTTTTATTTCGTCTATGTTATCTTGGTGTTTCTTTGTGTTATTGTTGTAAGGTAATTCCACAGTGGTATTATAGTATGGCTATAGGGTCCTTCAATGAAGAGAAGAAAGTGTTAGTGATCTAATAGTACTTCTATTAGCCAAAACATTGACAAGACATTAACAAGCGTAATATCAAATCATGCATTACATGTGTCAATGCGAAACATGGCATATAGAAGCAGGGGTTATGCACTCCTCTATCTACTATATAGAAACCGTAAGACTTAAGAGCATGTCTCCATGGAATACAATAGATAATATGACTAGCAACAACCACATTAAATTAATAATGTGTCTC
>LPNX010466031.1:43722-79777 GCA_001517045.1 Pseudotsuga menziesii | reverse complement strand
TAACACTCCCTCTCCATGTCTACCTTTAACTCCTTACCACCCCCCTCCCCCAAACCTTTAAATGATATAATCACAAACCAAACAATATAGTTGCAAATTGCATGCCCATTTATGTTAATCAAATGGCGTGCCTGTTTTTGTTAATTAAAACACGCGCGGTTTTTATTCAATAAAAATGAGTGCGTGTTTTTGTTAATAAAAACCATACTTGTTATTGTCACATATTCTCCTAACCCTGCACCCCCCACTCCTAAACTCCTATCACACCCCTTCCTCTCTCTCTCCCTCTCATGGGGGTTTCACTTGTTGGCCAATATCCTATCACGTTAGTTCATATTGTGGGTTTTAAAATTATCAAAAATCAAACCAATATACTGCAGGTATTGGGGGATTGAGGGGTTTAAGGTGGGGGTGGGTAGGGTGGTTTATAAATATTGAGGTATAAAAATCAGTGGGGAGGAGGTTTTAAGTATTGAGAGGGGGTTTCAACAAAAATGGTTTGGGTCAATATCTCTCGAAATTAAGGGTATTCTTTAATATCCCATGATCGTATGTGCTATGTGAGAGGTTCACTAACTGAGGTCCCCGTGATCCCTCTCTCTTTCTCTCTCTCTCACACACACACACATACACACCCCCCTCCCTCTAGGGCGCTTGCACGAAGCTGGTTCCACCTTTTAGTGCCACTTTAGAAATCAGAAACGTGTCAGAAACGCACTTCCGAAATGTAAATACACAACGCATCTGCGTTATTGATGCTACATTTGGAAATCCCAAGACCAAAGACGATGCTAAGGTTAGTGAGTAGATACCGCATGTGCATTTTTAAAGTTTTACATATCGTAAGTGAGATATATCGTATATGCGATATGCAAAAGGGTGAGTGCACAAAGTTGAGGGTCTCTTTTGGCACTTTAGATGCAATAGAAAATTGAAAAACAGACATCCATCAACTTGCATGGATATTTTGAGACACTCACACAATGAATTTTGCGATAAGTAAAAAACAAGAAATGTAGGAAATTGAATGACCTTTCCAAATATATAATTTTTTTCTATTGAAAATGTTGTTAACTACCTAAAGTTAGATATTTTTTAATGGGAACTTTTTATTTTTGGGACAAATTATAAGGTATATGTTTTTGTGGGTGCAGCGTCTAAGTGACTAAATGATGGAATAAACTTACGAAAACCAGTATACATATAGAGAACATATAGTACTAGTGCACGACTATTTTTTCAATAATAAAACTAATTTTTTTTAATTTTTTTTTTAATTATCTAAGAGATCAATCCTAAAAAACGGTATGTCAATTGTGGGTGCAGCATTTGAATGTCTTAATGCACTTATTTGGAAATGGTTCTTTTTTAACATGTAGAGGTCGGTGTTCTTTAGTGCACCATACAAAATTTTTTTTAAATGGTTTAGAAAACGAAAGAGATATGGACGAAACACTAACAATGTGTTTTTTGAGTTGAGGAGTGTTGAAAGAAGATAAATAAGAAAAAAATAGAAAAAATTATGTATTCTTGTTAAAATTTACATATTTGTAATCTGTAAAAAAACCATATTTGTTTCTAAAATCTTATAAAAAATGGAGGTGTGTAGCATAATCAGACGAATGGCTAAACACGAGCATATTGTAAATTTGGATATAATGTTGAATTAGCCATGGTTTATCATACTCCAAGGCATAGGCATGTTGAATCCAAATCAAAGTACGAAGCAAACACATAGGCATCAGAATTCCATGCAAGCATGGGTGGAGGCTCCGCCTTATCATTTGGAGGGAATACATTTTTGAATTTAAACAAAAGGGGAGCGTTTTTTATTGAAGCAAAATGAGAGCGTGTTTTATTGAAGCAAAACGAGAGCACATTTTAGTGAAGCAAAACGAGACCGTGTTTTAGTGAACCACAAGGTGTGTGCATTTTTAAATACTACAGTGAGGTATTGTTTTGTCAATTATACCAATACTTTTATTATTTTATGCCCCCCCATGACTCCCTTCTTCCCCCTAACTCTTACTAACCCCCTCTCCTCCTCTCCCTACCTTTAACCCCCCTCCTCTCTCTTCCTAACATCCCACCTCCCCATTCGTTCTTGCTCTCTCTCTCTCTCTCTCACACCCATGTCCCCCCTTACCACTAACACCTGTATGTCCCCTTCCCCCCTGTTATAGCGGATTTCACCACTCTAGGTGAATCACACTTTGTATGGCCTTCCCTGTCCCGCTGCGACTCTTTAGACCCCATGGACCATTTTTTGTGCTTTGATGTTTCCTAGATCATCCCTAGAAACATATGAAAAATGCTATACGCAGATTTTAACCCGATAACCGCGTACATATGTGGGTTTGACCCATATAACCGTGCACATCGGGATGTGTGCATAAACCAAATCCTTTTGGAGTTTTCCTTGACATGGATCCGACTCATTTGACTCCTGGCCTTCCATATGCCTTGAGATCGCACGGATTCGACCTTTCATTATCCCTTTGAAAGCTATATAAGGAACCCCTTAGTACATTGAAGGCAAGAAGAGAGAATTGAGAGCAAAGAAACTATAGTCCATTGTTGCCGGAACTTATACTTGAGTCTGCATTCCTTTGTCCCTTGGAGCACTTTTGTGTTCTTCCCACGCTTGCCTTTTGCTTGTGAGATTGCTATCGAGAGATGGAGGATTGAAGTGATGGAGGCTCAAGTGGGAGATTCAGTTTCTCCGATTCGCAGATGTGCCATCAGAGGTTGTATCTATCTTGTAATCTCTGATTTATATTAATAGAAATATCTTTTCCTATCCAATAATGTATGTTTGAATGCATCTTGTATCCATTGGATTAAGTCAAATGCTTTTACATTATTGATTATATATGCTAGAATAGATCTAACACCATGATATATAGTATGCTTGTATTGTGAACTTGTTGTTGAGGAAGTGATATAGCAATTCAAGCTGAAGATTGGAAAGCTCAACGGGGATCTACTTCAACCGTCTGGAATAAGGTACGAGGTCTGATCCTTTAGTGTTAGATGTTTTATTTCTATTGCATATTGGAAATGATTGATTTCTGGAGTCATGCTGTCTGTTGTGGTACCCCAAGCCATAGGAATTTCTCTCCATAATAGAATTGGCGACTCTGCTAGGGAGTTCCTAGTCATTTTTCCTTTGGGGGTTTTTATCGATACACTGGGCTTGATATTATTGACTTGCTCTTTGTTTCTCCTTGTTTCTGGGTTGCATTTTATAGTATGTTCATCCATTGACACTCCCCTTTATTGGTTTGGCCTTGGCCTGCTTTTTACCACTTCCTTCTCTGTATACGCGTATACACACAGGTTTTGGGCCAAAAGTCGCGTATATACGTAGCTGTTCTTTAAACAGTCATGTACATCCTCCCTTTTGGTGAGTTTGATGTTGTGGGAAGTTGCTGGGTGGGTTGTGAGTGTGGTTGGGTCTTCCTTGGGTTTGATGTTGTCTGTTGGATGCTTCTTTTGTGACCAGAGACCAATTTTTCATTGATTTTTCTTTGAAAGTAGTTTTAGTCATTTATCCTTTTTGTTTTTCCATTAGTGCATTACTCTTTTTGTCTTGGTGTCTTGCTAGGCTTGTCTTTTATACTTGCTGTAGAGACTGAGATTTTTAGATGGCTTTTATTGCATTTTTCACTCTTTTGTATTGGAAAATACAAAGTAGTTGCATCTTAGATATGGATTTGAGGAGGTACTTGCATTGGATTGCTTGGATGAGAGTTGTGTTTAGGCTTTCATATAGGAAGGATTGCATTGGCATTCGGAAATGAATATATATTTATGCATCTCATGTAGTGGCATACCCTATTTTTCATTTGACAAAGATTGTACTTAGCATTGTTTGTTATGGTGTGCACTTTTATTTCACTACTAAGTCTTCATATCACTAGTTGCACGACCATTTCTCTTTGAGTAATTACAGCCAACTAAAATCAACGCTAATTAAAATGAATTACACTCTTTTCTTTTTTAGGGTGCACCAACAAGCTTAGGTTTTAGGATCTTGGAATAGTTCATTGTAAGTCAATTCTCCAATATCACTAAATAGCAACATGTTTGTGTCTGTCTAGGTGAGAGTGTGAAATTCCTTGGTATAACCAGTGTTTCTCGGGATCCTCCTCTCAAAAGGGAGTTACGCATGAGGCAGTGTGAGCGGTTATGATTGGGATGACCCCTGGTCATAACTGAGTAGCATCGGAGATATTTCCAGGATTGTATTCGTATCTGGGGGCTCTTTCGAGAGTTTTGGGCTTTGCTACCCTGCCCATACGGTCAATCCCGCTTGCGACTGTCCGCCTGAGCATTGATTATATTGAGGTGACCTTAGTTGCCTTACCTAGGTTATCGAGGGGGTACTTTGTAGGGGTTATTCTGCGGGTGGCCCAGCCAGGTAGAGGTCGGACAACACAGTCGCTTTATGCGTTGAAGCTGAGGGCCACTATAATTGGTTATGTACCTTCGCTTGTAGTGTATGGGAGTTTCGAGCCTCTCCCAGGCGAGACATACCTGTTGCATTTAGGAGTTCACATATCCTCCCCGTGGTTTGCCTGTATTTTGGCTGTAGATTTTCTTAGGAGTGTGCTCTTTGTGTGCTAGTTGGCCTTTGGGATCGTGGTTACTTGAGTATATTTATGCTCTCTTGAGTTTGGGTCCTTTTATTTTCGGCATGCCTGGTATCTTATCACCCGTCCTTGGTCCTAGTACAGACCCTGGTGTTAGACTTGGGGGCATCACAGCCCCTTACCATGCTCATAGATTTGGGAATGGTCATATTCCATCCTCTACTCCACTTGTGGAGGATTTTTATTCCTTTCACTCGGTCTTTACACTGGTGGTCACCCTCATGGGGTGGTAGTGGATGCGTGAACGTTGGGTCTACACCTTATCTTCCTTTTTATGTCCCATTGTTCACTACATTGTTTCCTTTGGGTGCTGTTGTCATGATCATTCCTCCCTATACTATAGTTTGGATTCTTTATTGACTATTTTGGGTTGTTTTGGACTAATATGGTTGTCATGTAGGGTCCAGTTTTTGTACACTCTCTCCAAGGTTCCGACCCATTTTTTCCTATCACAGGTATTATGTCTGAACCGGAATATAGGTTAGGATATCACATCCGTTTGCATTTTGCATGGCCTTATGACCATATCACCATGACCTTAGGTACGAACCCACTCTATTATGTCACGGAACCTTTCCACTGCTTTAGAAGGGGCATGATGAGAGTGGTAGAGCTTCACCTTACATGGGTACCCTAGTTAGCGCCTTATTTTGCATTTGGTTCCCATGCCGACGTTTTCTCCTTTAGGGTGTGGGATTCCGTTGTATAGTACTGCCATGACATTTCGCAAGAGCCTCATACTCCTCTTGATCTTATGCTGGCCTATTTCCCTCCAGACTCCCTATTTTCAAGTTGTGAATGCATTATCATGAGCTTTGCTTTCCTTATTGAGCTTTATGCCGACTTCCCCGACATTTCGTTTCAGCCATATAGCTCGAGCTTGTCTCATGTCTAGCCATGCAGAGCCATTTTTTATATCCTTCGCAGCTTGACTTCCCTTTTACCGAGAGGGGATTTTTCCCCCGAGTGTCGATACCCTACACATGTATCCTTGCATTGAGCATAGGTATGTTCCACTGCTTGGAACTAGTTTGTTTTCCCTAATGACACTCGTATCCTCCTAGTTTGTAACTATAAATCTAGTTTATTCTTTTTTCAAGCTTTTCAAATAATTGAAAAAGTCCAAAAAAAAATTAAAAAACCAAAAATCCGGACAAGGAAAGATATTATCTTTGGTAGCTTTCGAGTCGTGTCGCCTTCAAACAGAGCACTGTATATCACATCCATTGGTTGGATTATAGTTTGACTTTAGGAAGCTGTACTCGTTTATTTGAGTTTATCTCCACCGACTGGTTAAGCTTCCAGTCCCTATGGTGCCTCTGTTGATGCCTCCTGTGTCACAGAGAGGTCCCAGTTTGTATATCAAGTCTATGCTGCCTGCATTCAGTCACCATATGCCGTTATGATCTTGTTTGAAGGAAGTTGAAACCTGAGTCGGCCATTCCTCATTTGTCTTGACTTTGCATGTTGTCCATTCCCAGGTACAGTTACTGGTTCATGCACCTTATGATCGATTCCTTCCACATTATACAGCTTTGCTGAGTACCTCGTGTTGGATGATGGGGGATGCCTTAATGCCCTCCTTCCAATGGATTTCATCCCATCGACTTTAGATCATTTATTCTAGGATTGGAGTCTAGAGTCCTTTTGAGTGCCTTGAGACTTGTAGTCATCAGTGGTAGGTTCTCTCGCCATCGACAGTTTCTTGGGAATACATCAATGTCCCCTGATCTATGGATCCTCTCAAGTGTTCGAACTCAACACATTTATTCACACTTGTTAGTTTGCACTCTAGTACCTTGATTCCCATTCTCATCATTGGTGGGTGATCTTGCGTCTGTTAATGGTATACATTAATGACCGGTAATCAGACGATGGACTACTATGTTCGACCTCGACACCTCTATTCACATAGTAGGACATGTACTCATAGCGGTTTGTGTAGAAGACTTTCCAGATTGGTGGCATCTCTTATATGCTACCTCCTTGATCGTGCCAGTGTTCATGAGATTTCAGCTCTTGTGACTTGATACCAGTGTATGTCAGACATTTCCAGCCACTATGGAGATCTTGATTTATTATATATCTTCAGCCATTTTGGAGATCATGGTCCTTTGTATATCTTCATCATGGAGATTCTGATTTATGTATATTGTACGTGGCGATGACCACATATGTGATATCATGTATTATGCCTATTCATGGCCATTGTACTCTTATGTATCCGGGACTGCTATATGTACTTGCAGTTATATGCAGAGTTGTATTAGTGTACTATCCTGATTGGGTGGCTAGTATTCCATTTGGGATCCTTCATTACTCCACTTCTGGGATGGACTTATAATGTATTTCAGCCATCGTATGACCCCTCTGACCTCACACATTAGGGGGCATCTGTTATAGCGGATTTCACCACTCTAGGTGAATCACACTTTGTATGGCCTTCCCCTGTCTCGCTGCAGACTCTTTAGACCCCATGGACCATTTTTTGTCCTTTGATGTTTCCTAGATCATCCCTAGAAACATATGAAAAATGCTATACGCGGCTTTTAACCCGATAACCACGTACATATGTGGGTTTGACCCATATAACCGTGTACATCGGGATGTGTGCATAATCCAAATCCTTTTGGAGTTTTCCTTGACATGCATCCGACTCATTTGACTCCTGGCCTTCCATATGCCTTGAGATCGCACGGATTCGACTTTTCGTTATCCCTTTGGAAGCTATATAAGGAACCCCTTGGTACATTGAAGGCAAGAAGAGAGAATTGAGCGCAAAGAAACTATAGTCCATTGTTGCGAGAACTTATACTTGAGTCTGCATTCCTTTGTCCCTTGGAGCACTTTTGTGTTCTTCCCAAGCTTGCCTTTTGTGAGCTTGCTATTGAGAGATGGAGGATTGAAGTGGTGGAGGCCCAAGTGGGGGATTCAGTTTCTCTGGCTCGTAGACGTTCCGTCAGAGGTTGTATCTATCTTGTAATCTATGATTTATATTAATAGAAATATCTTTTCCTGTCCAATAATGTGTGTTTGAATGCATCTTGTATCCATTGGATTAAGTCAAATGCTTTTACATTATTGATTATATATGCTAGAATAGATCTAACACCATGATATATAGTATGCTTGTATTGTGAACTTGTTGTTGAGGAAGTGATATAGCAATTCAAGCTGAAGATTGGAAAGCTCAACGGGGATCTACTTCAACCGTCTGAAATAAGGTACGAGGTCTGATCCTTTAGTGTTAGATGTTTTATTTCTATTGCATATTGGAAATGATTGATTTCTGGAGTCAAGCTGTCTGTTGTGGTACCCCAATCCATAGGAATTTCTCTCCGTAACAACCCCACCCCTAAACCCATAAACCTTTCTCTCTACCTCTAACTATTAAACACCCCCTATTGTTCTATCTCTAATAACCCTTTCTCTCTACCTCTAACTATTAAACACCCCCTAACCTATAACTTACAACACCTAGACACCCCCACATTAATCTACCCCCCCCCACCACTCCTAAATGTTAGATTTTTATAATTTAAGCTAGCATTATCTTAGGATATTTAACTGAGAGAATAACAAGCACATCAATTAAACATAAGAGACAATGAACACAAAGTTTTCCCCGGGGAAACCATAAAGGAGAAAACCCCACAACTTCCTCGGAGATAGAATCAACACCAAAAGGAAAACCCAAAAAACAGTAAGATGATTTCTCGACAGCAGTAGTCTCTCACTCTCTCTTGTCCCAGCAACTTCTTCTCTCTCAGCGATACGCTACAACTGAGTGTGAGTGAATGCGTGTTAAATAGAGAAGCTCTCTCTCTATTTATACCAATTCTCGACTTGAAAATAACTCACCAGGGACAAATTCTCTAGGAGGATCTAATAACCCTAGGGCCCCACAACTGCGGGGACTTTAACCCTTGATCAATAGGAGGGTTACCCACAATGACTTTACATGACTTGTTTACATTATTGCATCTCCCGATAGGAACATCGGAGCATGACATGACTCAAGTACATTACATACACTTCCTAGAATAAACATCGGGGTACAATAAATAAGATATACAAGTGAATACATTCCAAAGTTACAAATACATCAACACTCCCTCTTAACTAGGACAATATTTTCTCAACACAATTTATCAGCACAATTCTTCTTCTCTGTATCATTTGGATCATCATCGAGTTCTCGTCATCTTCATCTCGATCTATATCATCTCTGGTTCATCACTGTTGGATCATCATCGGATCTGAATCATCACTCGATCTGGATCATCTCTGGGTCATCATCACTAGTGCTATCTCTTGATTCTTCTCATCACGGGAATTTCTACAGAGCCAACCCTTTTTCATGCTAGTTGTAGGCCTAGACTTCATGTAGGTATTTATTGTCTTCAACACTTATATTTGACCATGGAATGAACCATGTCAGAAAGGCCCGCCCAACACTTACATCTGACCATGGGAGGAACACATCCAAGAACCATGTCAGAAAGGCACGCCCAACAATCACATCTGACCATGGGAGGAACAGATCCAAAACCCATGTCAGAAAGGCCCAACACTCACATCCAACCTCATCTTGTTAGAAAGGCTCTGCACTTACATCTGACCATGTGTAAACACATCGCGCCAGAATGGCTTTGCACTTACATCTGACCATGTGTAAACACATCGTGCCAGAATGGCTCTGCACTTACATCTAACCATGTGAAAACACACCACATCAGAATGGCTCTCAGTCCTAGACTGAGTATTCCTGGTAACTGACCAGGTACCTCCATTCTCCCAGAGAATGGCATCCAGTGCTTATATATGATCATGTGGGAACACATCCCATAGTCACCTTAGAATGGCTCAGCACTCACATCTGCCATGGAAGGAACCAATCCTCTCACCATGATAGAATGGCTCAGCCCTTACATCTGACCATGGAAGGAACCAATCCTCTCCCCATGTCATAATGGCTCACAGACTCATCACTTCCCCTTGGAGGGAATTTCGATCTGGAGAACACCAAGTTTGTCCCTGAAGTATTCAAACTTCACTCTGGCCAATGACTTAGTCAACACATCACCTATCTGTTCGTTCGTCACAACATACTGGAGCTTCACTGCGCCTCTCTACACCATATTCCTGATATAGTGATATTTGATCTCAATATGCTTTGACATGTCATGGAACTCCGGGTTCTCATACAACTTCACACAACTCTAGTTGTCGCAATATATACAAGTAGCATCCAACTGGAGATCAAATGAATCAGATAGTAACTTCCTCATCCATACTACCTCGCAACTAGCCGAACAAGTTGCAACATATTCTGCTTCGGTTGTACTTAGTGCCACACAGGATTGCTTCCTGCTAAACCAGGAGATCACACTTGATCCCATACTGAAGCAACATCCTGAAGTGCTCTTTCTATCAATGGCACTACCTACCCAATCTGAATCAACATAACCTTCCAGGTTAATCTTCTGATTCGCCTCATACTTGAGCCCATAATCAATTGTACCCTTCAGGTACCTCAGAATATGCTTTGCAGCAATCAAGTGAACATGTCTCGGATCTGTCAGGAACCGGCTAAAGGTTTTCACAGCAAAGCAAATATCTGGTCTCGTATTCGTCAGGTACATCAAAGAACTAATCATCTGATGATACATCGTGGCATCAACTGCTTATGATGAAGCATCACTCAATAGCTTCAAGTTCGATGCCATAGGTGTGGCCATGGCTTTGCAATCCATCATCCCAAATCTATTCAAGATCTCTATCACATACTTCCCTTGTCCCAGGGAAATTCCATATGCATTCTGCCACACCTCCATGCCTAGAAAATAGTGCATCATACCCAATTCCTTCATTTCGAACTCGGCAGCAAGCTTCCTCTTCATATCAACAATCAACCCATCCATACCTGTTACAAACAGATCATCTACATATAGTAGGAGTATCATTGGGTTACCATCTTCAACCTTGTAGTAAAGGTTGGAATATGCTTTACTCTTGGTAAAGCTCAAACTGGATAGGAAGCTATAAATTCTGCCGTACCATGTCCTGGGTGCCTGTTTCAAACCGTACAGGGCTTTCTTCAGTTTAAACACATGAGTGTCCCTATCATGTGTCTCAAAACCGAGTGGCTGCTCCACATACACTTCCTCTTCCACTACACCATTAAAGAAAGCAGTCTTGACACCCATCTGGTGTATCTTCCATTTCATCACTGCAGCCAGAGAAAGTACTAATCTGATGGAAGTGTATCTAGCTACAGGTGCAAAAGTTTCTTCATAATCTATTCCTTCTTCCTGGGAGAAGCCATGAGCCACAAATCTTGCTTTATATTTTTCTATGCTGCCATCTACAGCATGCTTGATCTTGTAGATCCATTTGGAAGTTACAACAGACTTCCCTTCTGGTCTTGGAATAACATCCCAAACATCATTCTTCATGATCGATTAGTACTCTTCGATCATAGCATTTTTCCATTCTTTTGTTTCTACCACTTCTTCATAGTTGGAAGGTTCTTTATCTATGAAGTCACATAATAAGGCTACATAACTGAAGCATGACCTGGTTCTTTTCCTTTCTCTATGATTTTCTTCTTGAGCCCCATATCTTTCTGCACCTTGGATAGCTTCTCGTATCCAAGTAGGTTTCCTCTTGTGAGGATTCTTCTCCTGAGGTGGATCTACAGATTCTTGAGGTTCTCCTAATTCTCAATCTTCTTCTCGAATTTCTTCATTCATGGTTGTGTCATGAATTCTAGGTACTTCTGTTTCTTCAGTTTCTTCAACGTGTCTCTTTCTGGATTTGTTGTATGCCGAGTCTTCGTCAAATGTTGCATCCCTACTAATGTTGATTTTCTTGAATTATGGGAAGTATATTCTATAAGCTTTCGAGCTTTCAGAGTATCCCACAAATATACCCTTCCTTCCTGAAGGATCTAACTTTTTCCTCTTTTCTTTCGGAATATGTATATACACTGGATAGCCAAATGTTCTGAGATGGATGACTTCTGATTTCTTGCTGGAAAAGACTTCTTTAGGTGTCTTATTCTCGAGTACTCTGTGTGGAGTACAGTTATGTACATACACCACAGTTCTGCCATCTTTTCCCATAGATGCATGGGAAGATATTGATCATGAAGCATGGCCCTTACAGCTTCCATGATCATTTTATTCTTCCTTTCTGCAACCCCATTCTGTTGTGGATTATATGGAGTGGTTAACTCCCTCTTAATCCCTGAATCTTTGCATAATTCTTTGAATTCATTTGATGTGAATTCTCCGCCATTATCTGATCGAAAGGTCTTGATCTTATTTTCTATGTGGTTCTCGATCAAGGCTTTGAATTCCTTGAACTTACTAAATACTTCATCTTTGTTCTTTAAGAAGTATATCCATGTCTTCCTAGAAAAATCATCAATAAAAGAAACATAGTATACATACCCGCTTAATGAACTGGATGACATCGGATCGCATACATCAAAGTGAATGATTTCCAAGACTCCTTTTGCTTTGCTCTCACTACTTGGAAATGTCTTATTTGTGTTCTTTCCCTTTGCACATCCTTTGCAGACACGGTCATGTTTTGTCTAAATTTTTGGAAGTCCTTCAACAACTTTGCTTGCAAGTGGTAGTTCCTTGTAGTGCACATTTGCAAGCCTTCTATGCCAAAGTTCATTTGGCTCTACTGATTCATGGACCAAAGCTTGTTCTAGTTGACCCTTCAATTTGTATAGACCTCCTTCTTGTTCCCCAACCTTCTTGAGAGATCTATCTTTGTTTCTAGGACAATCTCTTGCAAAGTGTCCTCTCTGTGATGGCTTGTTCTGGTTTTCTTGAATTGTACTGTGAGGGCTTGATCTTCACTTCCCAGCTTTTCTTCTCGTGCTAATATTCAAGCTTCTTCTTGTGAGAATTCCTCCCATAGTCTTCTAAAATTGACTAGCTTCTTTCTGGTACAAATCCCTTGAATGAAAGAGTCCCAAGCCCTAAGGAGACCATCCAAGGTGGTCATCACAATTTCTGCATTCTCTACTTCTTCATCTACATCTTCCAGTTGTTCCTTGATCTGAGAGACCCTTGTAAATTAAGACTGGATAGTCTCTGCATTTTGGATCTTTACATTCTTTAATTGGTTTCTCAAAGTCATCTTCTGGTTTATGTTCTTTCCTTCAAATATTTTGGTCAGGGCATCAAACATAGCTTTAGGTGTATTTAAGTAGGACACATGTGGTATGAAGTGATCCTTGATTGAATCAGCAATAATTCTCTTAGCCATGACCAATTTATTCTTGTGTAAGGCCTTAGCCTCATCTCCCTCTAGAACTGGAACCTCCTCATTGATGTAGGAGTCCAACTCATTTTCTTCCAGCACCAGGGAGATCCTATACTTCTAGGCTCAGAAGTTATCAGCTCCCTCAATATTTTCATCAAGCTTGGTATGATGATACATCTTAACTGAGAACCTCAAATGGAAATACAAAAGATTTAGATCTTGCCAGTTTAAGATGTCGGATCTGGATCTGGAGCTGAATTTCTGCAGAGCTGGTTCATGAGCAGATTAGGGTTTGAATTTCCCAAAGTTCTGTCCAACCAAAAACTTTGATCTTGATCTCTAAACTTCGATTTTGGGGAGGATATCAATCTAGGCCCAGGCTCACTCAAAAATTCCACTTTTGTGGGAAGCCCTGATTTTTGATAGTAGTGTCGGGTTAAAAACTGAAAATGCTGAGAATCAAATTCTGCTTCATTAGAAAGATGCACCCTGGAGAGGAGAGTCAATACAACCTTTTTTTGCTGAAAATCTATGGAGAGAGATTCAAAAAGTAGGAAGCCCTAGTTTCTGCAGCTGCACAATGTCTTCTTCTCAGGTTAGCTTTGATTCCATGTTAGATTTTTGTCATTTAATCTAGAATTATCTTAGGATCTTAGGATCTTTAACTGAGAGAATAACAAGCACAACAATAAAACATAAGAGACAATGAACACAAAGTTTTTTGTCAGGGAAACCATAAAGGATAAAACCCCACAACTTCCTCAGAGATAGAATCAACACCAAAAGGAAAACCCCAAAAATAGTAAGATGATCTCCCGATAGTAGTAGTCTCTCTCTCTCTTGTCCCAGCAACTTCTTCTCTCTCAATTATGCACTACAACTGAGTGTGAGTGAATGTGTGTTAAATAGAGAAGCTCCCTCTCTATTTATACTAATTCCCGACTTGACAATAACTCACTAGGACTGACTTATCTAGGAGAGTCTAATAACCCTATGGCCCCACAACTGCGGGGACTTTAACCCTTGATCAATAGGAGGGTTACCCACAATGACTTTACATGACTTGTTTACATTATTGAATCTCCCGATAGGAACATCGGGGCATGACATGACTCAATTACATTATAGACACTTCCCAGAATAAACATTGAGGTACAATACATAAGATATACAAGTGAATACATTCCGAAGTTACAAATACATCAACACTAAAATCCTAACATACCCCTTCCTCTCTCTCTCTCTCACATACTTACACACACATCCATAGGTCACCACATACCACTAAGGACCCCCCCTCCACTCTATCTTTGTCTCAGACACACACACATTCCTATGGATCCCCTTACCACTAACACTCCCTAACCTATAACCTACAACACCTAGACAACCCCACACACATCCACAGGTCACATCCACGAGTCTCCCCTTACCACTAACACCCCCCCCTTTCATATCAGTCCCCAACCAATCCAACTACCTCTAACCCCCACCCCCTTACTACATCCCCTCTACAACACCTAGACACCCCCACACACATCCACAGGTCACATCCACGAGTCTCCCCTTACCACTAACACCCCCCCCTTTCATATCAGTCCCCAACCAATCCAACTACCTCTAACCCCCACCCCCTTACTACATCCCCTCTACAACACCTAGACACCCCCACACACATCCACAGGTCACATCCACGAGTCTCCCCTTACCACTAACACCCCCCCCTTTCATATCAGTCCCCAACCAATCCAACTACCTCTAACCCCCACCCCCTTACTACATCCCCTCTACAACCCCTAGACACCCCCACATTAATCTCCCCCCCCCCCCAACTCCTAAACTCGTAACACACCTTTTTCTCTCTCTCTCTCTCTCTCACCCACATACACACACACCCATAGGTCCCCCCCCCCCCCTAAGGACCCCCCCCCTCCACTCTATCTTTGTCTCTCTCTCTCTCACACACACATCCACAGGTCACCCCATCCCACTAAGGACCCCCCCCCTCCACTCTATCTTTTTCTTTCTCTCTCTCTCACACACACATCCCTATGTCTCCCCTTACCACTAAGGACCCCCCATTTTTCACGTTTTATTGAAGCAAAACAGGAGCGCATTTTATTGAAGCAAAACAAGAGCATGTTTTATTGAAGCAAAATAAGAGTGTGTTTTATTGAAGCAAAACAGGAGTGCGTTTTTGCAAGGTAAAACAGGAGTGCGTTTTTGTGTACTATCCTAATTGTCATGCATGTTGGCAGCCTTGGGACTAGGCTTGGTAGGGTTGAGATTGCTTGGGATGATTTCTATTTTATGGATCAAGAGTGACTGACTTCATTCTACCATTGCATCTAAAATGTCCCTCAACTTTGTGCACTCACCCAAAACCAAAAATAAAAAAATAAAACAGAGGCTGCGGGCCTCAATTTGTTATTTGCACAGTAAGCTAGATATCGGGACGGCGAAATACCACAATTGCAAAATACCGCACCAGTGTTTTGTGTTAGAGCATTTGGAAGTGGATTAGATACAATGACAAGTAAGTACTCATATCATCCACAGTTGTATTCAATATTTGTTTTTTTTGTTAATTTCATAGTTTTTATATTTGTTAAAACTTAAAACGAATTTAATAAAAAAATTGAGTTAAATAAAAGAATGATATATTAAAACAATTTGTAATTCATTGTGTTAATCTTAACAGATAATAGGAATGTTCAAGATACTGTCCAAATTGAACCAAACCCAAACCCAAACACAAACCCAAACCCAAACACGGACACAAACCCAAACACAAACACAAACCCAAACACTGAGGGGGAACAAGACCACGATTCCTAGATTCTGGCTCGTTTGGGTGCACTGAGGCACCTTAGCTCATCTTTTAGAGGGGGGGACCATTTGAGACAATATTTATCCAAGGCATTGGACACCATAGCAAACACAATTTTCAATGCCCAAGGATATCTATACAACATTAGGTCGTACAGAGAATCCATGAGGTAATACTATTCCGATGGTTTGAGTTATAAAGACATAAAAAACCTAAAGATTACAAAAGACCAATTGTTTTCATTATTCCAGGACCCTAGCACCGAATTGGTTCCACCCACTGGTCGAGCACACATTTCATAGTCTGGTACATGGAACCAAATGTGAAATCCAATTGGATGGATCGCTGGTATATGGTCTTCTATGAAGACCCTCATGGGAATAGGAACATCCCATTTTATTTCCTGAGGAAGTTGTATGCAGAATTCATCCTAGGGAAACATGTGAGCTATTTTGATATTTTAGACTTCCAGGGTGTGGGTCATGGGATGCTCCAAGATAGGGAAGGGCCTAGGACTGATCCTAACCATGTGCCACACCCTCCATGCACACCAAAACCCCCTCAAGTATATCCTCCTGTGGGTCCTGTGATTGATGATACACAAGAGGCCTTATTTGACTTGGCAGATACATTGCTTCAGCATGGGATTGTTGTCCAAGGAAATGTAGGCCAAGGGGTTGGCACTTCTGAGGATGACCCATCACATAGTAAGGATCCATCTATAGATCGTACTAGAGATGCAGAGCGTTCAGAGCATCATGTTATTCCACACCCTTGCACAGCATGTGGAGGCATATGCTATGGCCCTGCTTTAGAGTTTCAGGACGATGGATTACTTTGATTTGTAAGTAAAACTCATAATTTTCATATTATATTTTGTTTTATATCAAAAGTTTCAATTTTTTTGCCATTTATTTAATTATCTAACAAATTATGTGAACAAATATACAGCTGGTGTCCCATGACACCCCAGATTCGCATAGTCCGTTGATTGATGTTGAGAACATTGATGCAGCAGTCAATGCTGCATATGGGTTTGGTTCTTCACCATTAGCTGTAAGAACTATAATTTTTAATTTGTCATCGTTATTTACATATTTATAGTAGATATTGTAACATTCAATACATCCTAATCTGGATACAATATGTTTTATATAGGGTGAGTAGGATGAGTATGTTCAATCCCATCCTAGTCCCTCTCAGTGTAGAGTAAGATTCCCAGACCCAGGTATTATTTTAAATATGCTTTTAATAATTAAACATTCATGCTTTTAATTTTTAGAATTTTTCTAATTGTATCTTTATGTTTTGTTACGTAGCATGATATTTGATGGGTGACCCGCCTCTCCCCTGCCCCCAGGTACATGTATGTTTCGCTTTCTTTGAAAAAATCATTTTTCGTTCATGTTGTATATGTCTTGTTTTCTTTGTATTATCTGAAATTGAAATACATTACTTTATGCAGACATCTATTGAGCCAGTGGTGCTTGAAGAGCACTAAAGTGAGATCATTGGTGACTCACCTCTTCCCCCCCGCCAGGTAAATGTATGTCTCGCTTTCTTTGAAAACATCATTTTCCATCCATGTAGTATATATGTCTCTGATTCTTTTTGTTATCTGAAATTGACATATGTTACTTTATGCAGGATTCTAGTGAGGCACCGATGCTTAAAGAGCACCAAATTGGTGACCCACCTTTGACGAGCCAGCAGGTACGTTTATGTATCGCTTTCTTTTAATTGTGATTTTAATGATTCAACATGTACTTTTTAATTTTTTCAAATTTTCTAATTGTATCTTTATCCTTTTGTACATAGGAACGTGAATTTTGATGATGCTATCCAACAAGCGAACTTCTTCGCTAATGCATGTAGAAATCCTTTTATCCTGTTGATAGTTGTTCAACCCACTAGTTACACACCTCCTCACGTCCCCCAGGTATATTTTTATATTGCAACTATTGCTTATATTGCTTTTTGTACATGCAAGTATCTTTTTCCTTATTTCCCCCATTGATATGCTGACATTGGTATATATATTATTCTATGTATTCTAATGGTGAGCGAGTGGTTATTGAAGAGCACCCAATCGGGGTCGTTGCTCACCCACCTCTCCCTCCCCCCAATGTACCTGTATGTCTCTATTTATTTGAAATATTTCATTATCCCTCCATGTTGTATATGTCTCGGTTTCTTTGTACTATCTAACATTGAAATATGTTACTTTATGCAGGCATCTATTGAGTTAGTGGTGCTTGAAGAGCACCAAAGCAAGGTTGTTGGCGACCCACCTCTTCCCCCTCACCAGGTACATGTATGTTTCACTTTCTTTGAAAACATCATTTTCTGTCCATGTAGTATATATGTCTTTGATTCGTTTTATTATCTGAAATTGACATATGTTACTTTATGTAGGCTTCTAGTGAGGCACCGGTGCTTGAAGAGCACCAAATAGGTGACCCACCTCTGACGATCCGGTAGGTACATTTATGTATCACTTTCTCTGATTTGGTGCTTGAAGAGCACCAAATCGGTGACCCACCTCTTCCCCCCAATGTACATGTATGTCTCGATTTCTTTGAAAAAGTCATCATCCCTCCTTGTAATATAGTTTTATTTGTACATGCAAGTATGTTTTTCGTGCACCCATTGATTTGTTGACATTGGCATATATATATATATTATGCATCTTGATAGTGATCAAGTGGTGCTTCAAGAGCACCCAATCAGGGTCGCTGCTAGCGAGGTACTATGACCCACCATTACTTACTCACGTATAGTAAGTAAAAATGTTATATTGGTTTGGAATTTGAACAAATGTACATAGAATTTGTATAGGTTGGTAAAATAACTTACAAATTTCAGTTTTTCTGTAGTCTCCAATAATGCGACCTATCCCTCTTGTTCAACAATGGGGATCACCAATGAGCAGTCGGAAAAGAAAGCTAGACTTCTTCAAAGACATTCGAAGCGGCAAAAAAAAGGGGGATAACTAGAATAAATGTATAGGGGGGATACATAGATGTAACTTTTTGTTTTTATACACATAGATGTACAGTTTGATCCACTATTTTGTATTATGGCCATGTGGCATGCCAATTTTTGTAACATTGTTTGTATACATATATAATATAAAGCAAGGTTCAAATTTATACATATATGGTTGACTTGACCTTGGAACATGATATGTGTGGTTCACCTATGTGATATAATGATATGGGTGGTTCACATGTGTGCTAGTATGAATTTCCAATACTTAAATGAAGAATTTATGACTCATCCAACTAAGATCAAGTAATGATGAAGTAAGTCATGGGAGATAATCACTAGACACCATAACCATAACCATACCATACCATACAACTACCTAAATTTAACTATCATCAAATTTTTAACATTATGGCTATACTCAACTTTTTAACATCACAACCATACCATACACTACCTAAATTACATACACTAACATCATAGCATCATAGCCATACCACTAAATTTAACATCATGTACATGTGTTTCTACTTCTAAGTCATGCATGCATGTGTAATATACCATATCATACCCTACAATACCCTATGATACTAATATCATACCATACTAACATACCATACCATACTAATATATAATACCATACCCTACAATACTAACATACCATAACATAACATGTACCATAACATACTAACACCATACCATACTAACATATCATACCGTACTAATATACCATACCATACCCTACAATACTAACATCATACCCTACAATACCCTATGATACTAACATATCATACCATACTAACATACCAATATACCATATCATACCCTACAATACTAACATACCATACCGTACCATACATATACATGTGTTTCTAGTTCCATCTCATAACTTCTAAAGAGGTCATAAAACCCTAGTTCCATCCACTAACTTGTCAACCCTAGTGATAGCATGAAATTTGTAGAATGGTTTGTTTTCCCTCTAAGCAACGTGCCAACCAATCGTCAAAATCCCATTCATTATTTTTTGGGGCAACCACTACATATATCTGACCTGTGAAAGGAAATAGGTCAAGTTAACAATACATTTTTTAAATAGGGCCTTGCATTTCTAATTTCCACATAAATTAAATTCTACTTAGGTCAAGTTAACAATACATAAATGCAATTTCTTATTTAGGTACTACTAATTTACTTTTTTGTGCCTGCTTGTATGAGATCTGATATGTGATCATAGTTTATAGAAATATGTGTCTGATCATCTTCCAAATGGTATATTTCATTAACCCCATTGAAATTGGTGCCAAGTGTCACTCGATCCCATGTATCAACTGTATCTGTATACTCACAATCATACCATTCATCGATGCTTCGGGAACTACAAAAGCAAGCATTCAATCTTTTCCAAATTTGTAGGGCCAAGTTGTCTGAGCTTCTAATTGAATGAAACTATAGAGTTCCATGCACTGTGTTCACCCGATGTGTTTGGTATCGGTACACATTTGTCACCTCCTAGAATATTCTCCGCACTAGGTGTTTCCTTGTTGCTTGTTCTCCCATGACAGATGCACACCGTTTCACTATAGATGCAGTGTCTCAAAGGCGAGCACCTGTAAACTTCATCTCTTCCATTTGAAGGGAAGTTTTTATGCATGCACTAGCACCATCGTGCTCTCCTTTTCCATGACCAGTTTCAAAGTAGTTCCATACATGTGGCAGCTTGTATTTTATGTGCAACAAACACAACCATTCAAATACACGTGCATTCTTGAACTGTCCAGCACAACCATATGACCAAATGAAATGACGATAAAATGGTATATCCATAGCTATCACATGATCACAGAATAATTTAAGGCAATGTTGGATGTAATGGATGTCATGGGTCCAGTCGTCACTTATGTATAAGTGACTTTATTTTAGTATCACATGTTTCTCTTCATTGCTACCTGGCCCATGTCAATAAGTGATATGCACCATTATGTTCAACTTGCTCTGAGTGATATTATTGACTTTGTATTTCATTTTGTGGTTGTAGGGTGTAATTTTCCACAAAGTCAACCACTTATAGTATTGTTCTGAGAGAGAAGGTGTCCTAGCATATTCTGAATTGCTCATATTTCCACCGTGACATATCGACGTGTTGAATGTATTGTTGGATCTTTCCATGAAACTATGAAATAAAATGACATACTTTGCACCTGGTGTAAAAAAATAAACAGTGTTATGAAACAACATAAAAATATGTGTACATGAATATTAATATGTCAGCCTTGATCTTGAGATCAAAAGATGTGTAAGAGAAGATGAAATATTCCATATTTTGAAAGCCTGCCATGACGAGCCTTGTGGGGGACATTTTGCAGACAAGAGGATAGGACACAAAGCACCGAGAATGGGCTACTATTGGCCGACCCTTTTTAGGGATGCAAAAAGATATGTCCAGTGTTGTGACAGCTGCCAGAGGATGGGCCAACCTAACAGATTGGATCAAATGCCTCTTTAACCACAACTGGTGGTTGAACCTTTTGACAGATGGGACTTTTGTTGGTCCTATCAACCCTCATTCCAGGAAGAAAGCCTACATCTTGGTTTGTATCGACTACAAGATGAAATGGGTAGAAGCTGTGGCTTTGGTGAAAGCCAATGACCAGGTTGTGATCGATTTCCTATATGGTGAAATCTTTACCCATTTCGGAGTACCCAAGGAAGTGGTTACAGATGGAGGACTTCAGTTTGTGTCACATCAATTTGAAGCTCTACTACGAAAGTACCATATTCAGCACCGGATAGCTTCACCATATCATCCCCATGCCAATGTCCAGGTGGAAAGCACCAACAAATTTATTAAAGCCATCCTTACCAAAACGGTCTAGAGCCATCGTAGAGATTGGGCTGATGGAGTTCCGGAAGCATTTTGGGCATATCGTACTACTTGGTGCAATACTACAGGTTTCTCTCCTTATGAATTGGTGTATGGGAAAAGTGTTGTCTTCCCCATTGAATTTGAAATCAAGACTTTGAAGACAACTACGAATGGAAACTTAGATGTGACTGAAGTTCAGAAGATAATATTGAATCAATTGAATGAACTTGATGAGAACCGTTTAGCTGCTGTGGATCAGACAATATTAATCCCGCAATAGAGATCCAATTGGCACAACCGATTCAGCAAAAATAAAGTCTTCTATGAAGGATACTAGGCATTATTATACGATTCAAGATTCAAAAGGGACTTCAAGGGTAAGTTACGCACAAGACGGTTGGGCCCATATCTGGTAGACAGAGTATTTGATAATGGTATAGTCTGCCTGGTAACCATTGATGAGAATCATGTACCATTATTTGCTAATGGTCACAGGCTGCGATTGTACCATAAGCCCATTTCAAAATATGCATTCACTTCACAAATTGCAGCTGATCAGGAATACCAGTTAGAACAAGGGCATGAATCTTTCTCTGCCCTTGTCAATCTTTAGATAATCACTGTAAATCTTACATAAATTTTTGTACATAAATAAATTGATATTTTTACTATTATTTTTATCTTTTTCCTTTGCACTTGATTTGTTTTTTTTAATAATATGTGAAGGGATGCGCCTAAGGAGAAATGGTCATTATCGGGCCTATCGACCAGGTCGTCCTTTTGTAACTTCCTGCATCAGAAGAAAACTCCTTGAACAAGTTAGTTGCAGCTGCAACACCGTAATACTTTGCCTATTTTTTCATTTTTCTGCAGCTGCAACACCATAAAATACCTCCCTTTACCCCATTTCGCGCAGCTGCAACATCGTAATACTTTGCCTATTTTTCCATTTTTCTGCAGCTGCAACACCGTCAAATCCTTCCCTTCATCCCATTCCACATAGCTGCAACATCATAAAACATTGTCTATTTTTCCATTTTTCTACAGCTGCAACACCATAAACTCCCGCCCTTTACCCCATTCCGCGCAGTTGCAACACCGTAAAATCCTGCCCTTTACCCCGTTCCATGCAGCTGCAACAACGTAACTTAATTCCTTTTTCTGATTCCAGCAGTTGCGACACCGTTTCACTTTTGTCCATTTTTACCTTTTCCAGCAGCTGTGACACTGTTCCATTTTACTGTGTTTACCTTTTCCGACAGCTACGAATCCGCCAAAACTGGGTGATTTTTCTATAATTCACAGCTATTTCTCTGCCAAACTAATTGATTTCTCTATGGTCCACAGCTGTGACTCCTCCATTATTGGCAGAACTCTTTGCAACCTTGGTTAGCGACTCCTCCATATTTGGCCCCAATTCCCGATGACGTCGATTCCGATTTACTTCATAGCAGTCATTATGTTTCCAACAAGATTGACACAATGGTTTTGGTCTACTGGCAGAAAAGGTTATTACAGCATGCCTACAATAATGATTAAATTTAAAAGGATACACTTCACATGCTTTACTATTCTCAAAGGTCATCGTTCATCGCATATTTTTGAAGGTATGGTTCTGATTATTTACTTGATTAAGCGTTAACTAGATTTGACAACATTAATCATACCTTCCTTTTTGTGCCCATTATTACACCTGCATATCGTTAACTGTCCACTCATACGTCTTAATGGCCATTTAAGTTACCTGATAACCGCCACCTTTCCTAATTTGGGATACAATTCCAAACATTTCCATGCTCTTAAACTTTCCAAATTTACCCAACTCCACTCTCAGTTGTTCATGCATACTATGTGCTTTAACCTCCATTGTCGGGACCTATAATCTATTGGACTGATAAAGAATTCTGAATTCAAACAAACATGGGTATCCTAGCTCAGTATGAACCTCCAAATACGTGAGAACTAAGAAGAAATATTGAAGTTTTCGCTATTTTTGAAGCTGCGGGCTGGACTGAATTCTTCCAACACCTGAATGAGTTTCATCGAGAGACAGCTCTACAATTTGCCTTAAATCTTATAGAAACCCACTTAGAGGTTCGGGGGTTACGTATAGAAGTATCTAAAGCAATAATAGCTGAAGTCACCGCCCTTCCTCAGGTGGGAAGAGCCTGGTTTGGTCGAAGAACCCCCAATGCTGCTACAGTACAGGATTTTCTAATAGAGGGGGAGCAAATTCATCAGTCAAGGAGAGGGATAGCGTTACAGTCATTCCCTCAGCCATGGGATGAAGTAGTATTTTTCCTCAAGAAGTATATCACCTGTGAAGGTAGGTATCAAACTATTTATTACTCTAAACTTCCTCTATTATCTCATCTTCACCATAGGGCCTTACTGAACATTCCATTTTATCTATTCAATGACCTACACCATATGGTGGGGCCTGTTAGAACAACCAAGCATCCAAACTCCTCCTTTACCCACCAAGGCCTAATCAAATTAATAATTCTACGGGCCTTAGCTCAAAGGAACCAAACCTGGGAGAAATTCATAGGTCAAATTCAGATAAATTAGGAACTCGCCCTTTTTCCTGGCGTTCCAATAGAGGAAGAAGTAGAAGTACCTATACTCTTGGGGACTATTAAAAACCAAGAGGATCCTACAAATGAACAGTTGGGGGGGAATGAAGAGAAACAGGAGGATTGGAGTCCCTCCAATTTAGTTGGGGGGGGGAATGAGACTGGATCGAATGATCAGTCAGATGACCAAGCAGAAGAATTGGAGTAAAATGCACAAGAAAACCCTATGGAGAGATTAAATAATATGGAAGCTCTTACAGCAGAGGCTGAAGCTGGAGCAGCATTAGATGCTGCAATAGCTAAAGCCAAGGATATTAGAGCCATGATAACAGAAGGAAACACAGAGGTTTTTACCATTGAATCTTCCCCTGAATGGGGGGGAACTCTGATTGAAGAAGAACACGAAAACGCTGAGACAGAGGATATCCCTTCCACATCAGCTGCAAATCTGGAGATTCCCACACCACGGAGGAAAAGGAGGAGACAAAAGAAGAGATATAGGCATCACCACCAATAAGAAGAAAAAGAACCAGGTCAGTTACAATAGCTGAAGCAGCACAGGAAATATGCCCCATAGGAACCGTCTGCAAAAGAACCTCAAATTGAGGGACTTTTGTACGAAACTGGTCTATCAAAAGAGGAAGTACAATCACTTCGGAAAGAACTAAAAAATTGGAAGGAAGCATGCAGGAAGCAGGTGGAAAGGAAGTTGCACACACTGGTTGAAGCTGTAGACCGATTAGAAGGATCACCTCATGCTGAGGATGGTGAGGAGGAAGAAAGAGTGGTCTTCCCTGTGTGTGAAGAAATATTTAACCAGTCAGGCTACAAATTCATAGTTCATGCCTTTGTGACACAACAACCCGTACCTGCAGCTGTGGAAGAACAAGGACATGAAGCACCAAAGATAGAAGTAGGGGATGCAGAAATGATCCCTGGTACAGAAAAGGGGGGAAATGAACAATTACAGTCACAGCCAACAGAAGAAGGACAATTTGATTGGAAGGATGGTGAAGCTCCCCAAGAGCAACTCCAACTAAGGGAAGTAGCAGATAAATAGGGTGCTGATACACAAGAACCAACATTTCCGAATATTCCTTTTGAAGTTGCCACCCAAATTGGGATAGATGAACTGGAGGCTGAAATTATTCCTGATTTTATTGAAGAAGTCAGTGTCGTGACTCCTGAACTGTCTCAGGGCACATAACTAATAGAGATGGAACCTCAGCAGCAGAATGATGATGAAGTTGAATAGGGTGCTGATACACAAGAACCAACATCCCTGGATATTCTCGTTGAAGTTGCCACCCAAATGGGGGAAGATAAACCAGAGATTGAAAATATTCCCGAATTTAACAAAGAAGTTTGCACTGTGACTCTTGAACTATCTCAGGACACAGAGTTAATAGAAATGGAACCCCAATAGCAGGAAAATGAGGAAGTTAATTAGGATGTTGTTACACAAGAACCAATATCCCTAGAAATTTATGTGGAGATTCTCAAGCAACAACAAGAAATCAATCCCGAAATGGACATAATTCCTGATTTGGATTTAGGAGAGGATGAACAAATGCAATCACAATCCTCGAGGGACACTGAAATCCTCGAATAACAGCTCCATATTGTAGACAACATGGAAGCAACTCTACAACCCCGACAGCATGAAGAAATAGAGGGGAAGGGCTCTGTTACACAAGAACCAACAGCCTTGCATCCCCCTTGTCGAAGCTGCAGTTGACAATCAGGTAGATGGGGAGATCAAAATTAAGGAAGAGGTTGTCACACAAGAACCAACACCTTCACAATCAGCTGCTAAGGTTGTTATAGGAGAACTCCAAGGAGAGGATGTTGTTACACAAGAACCAGCATCCCCAGAAGTTGTTTTAGAGGCACCTATGGTTGAAGTTGCTACAGAATAAATTAAAGGAAGGGATGCTATTACAAAAGAACCAGCACCCCCATAAGTGATTTCAGAAGTATCTAGGAAGGAAGTACAGTATGTTCAAATTGGAACATTAGGTGATAAGGTATGGACTCAAATTCCTTAAAATTTTGTCAATTTGGATTCTGATAATGAAGAGCATGCTGAAGATGAATAAACCTAGAAGCTGACAAAAGAACTCTCAATCCTGAGAATAGAAGTGAGGAAGTGGAGGAGTCAGGTGGAGAGGTATCAAGAAGGGATGGTTTCCCTTGCTGAACATAGGAAAACCATCAGTGAATTGAAGGAAAAGTGGGCAGAAGAACTCATGTCCCAGAAACTCCGTGGGGAGAGTTACAGAAGGAGCTAAAGGAGCTGAAAAAGTTCAAATCCATGCAGGTGGAAAAAGATCAGCTGAATACTCTTTCTCAAGAATTGTTGGGTACCAGAGTACCATCCTCCTCTTACCCTGTGTTTTTATTTGAGCAGTTCATTTGGTTTAAATTGAGGGCTGTAAAAGAAGGGAGACCGTATGAACTAGCGACCTCAGCTAAATTCCTGGAAACATTTTTGGAAAGTGACTTTGAGGAGCATAATTTGTTGTGCGAGCTTTATTTGCATGAGATGGCTTTTCCCTTGGACCACCATTCAAATCCTATCCCTTTCTCAGGTGATGTTCAGCTGAGGGATTTTTCATTCTTTGTTAGCAATCATGTTCAGTGGGAAAGATCCTTCCAAACTTTCTCTCATAATGAGTCCCACTCTAACCTTTGGATTCAAAGCGAACCTCAGAACCCAGCTCGTCTTCTCCTTGCTCTTCATCAGAATGTACTATCATGTCCCATCCAAACTCAACGGATAATGGAACTTCAAGAAAATTTTATTTCTACTTGTGTCAGCCAGATTTCCAAGCATCGACAATTGGCTTTGGAAGGTAGGAAACACAAATGGCAGGTTTCCTCTTCAACCCTGAGAAATAGAGATCCCTGCTATTACAGGAATTTTGAACATGCACTTTCCAGGGTTGAGGGATATGTTGGATGCATGAAGGAATGTGGAGTTAATTGGCTGGGACTCAAATTCAAATTTCCTCTCCTCTGGTGGCCAACAAAACCATACAGGGAACACTTCTCATTAACAAGGGCAGAAGAGCAGAGGTGTTGGAGATATTGGGTTGTCCATAAGGGATTCTTGGAAAAACAGCGAACGCCTGAATTCCCATATAACTTTTCTTCTCTCCATGAGCGAAGTACAATGCTAGATTCAGATTTAGACTAATGGAGGTTGTTGCATGGGGACATGCAATAGGACAGTTGGGGGAGATGTTCGGCCCAGAAATGACCCCTTTTTTACCACCTTTACCTACCTCATTTTTCCTCATCCTACTCTATTATGTACACTAAACATATGTTTTTCCTTCACTCAGTCCCTCAATTCATACAGGTATGTTTAATCATTGTCTAATTTTATTAATTCTTAGGATTGTTGTAATCAAGGCTTTACATCTTAAATTATGCTAACATATGGTGGTTTCATAAAGATAATTCAAGATGTAAAGGATACAGGTGTAGAGGGCTGAACATGCCAAGAGAGGGATGAACATTCATTGCTGAGATGATCACCATCCATTCCATCATTGCCCAAAGAACGCGGTCCAAGGATACTATTCCATGTGAGCTATACGAAGGTAGCTACAATAGGCTGCACCAGATTCAGAGTCAATAGTGAGCCACTGCTCAAAAATAGCTTCAATCCATGAAGTATCTTCTCAATTGATCATGATCATCATTTTTGGATCGAGTAACAGCCTTCCTATATTTTCTTCTTTCATCTTGCCACGATTGTAACAACTTATCGTAATTGGGGCAGTCTAAAGATCATAGATCTTCATGGCTGCCCGATAATAGTGGGAATATGTTATGATTGTAATTGTATAAATACTGGGAACTATTCTGAGCCAAGGGTTGAAAAATTAATCAAATTTATTGTATCAGCTGTGACTAAGGTTATCTGCTCATCTGCCATTTTAATACGAGTTTGATTCTTCAGATCTCGGTGTTCTAACGTGTGTTACTTCCAGCATCTCTGTGTGAAGGTTGGGCTCGCCTTCCCATAGGGATTGCTGAGTTAATTAGGTATTTTATTATTTTGTTGTGTTGTTTGGATTTTGTGATAAATTCCTTTATTTACAGTAAGCTGCAACAATCATCAATTTGTTGTGTATTCATTTGAATGATTAGTAATTGCATCCCCTGTAAACTGCAGTGGTGTGGTGTGACAGTCGACTGTGTAGGTTAACTTTCTCTTATGCAACTATGTGATAGCTATGACAGCCCTGTTCATCCCTAGTTATTTCAATCATTGTTTTCTTTAGATCCTTGCAGTTTATTTCTTCACATTTATAATTGCAGAACTTAATTCCTGTACTTTGAATTTCTAGAATAAGTTGAATTAAGATAGATGAGATGAATCTTTACATGGTTTGGTAATTAAGGATTTAACTTTCTGCAAAAGTAATCTAGATGTTATTTCCTGAATCTTTTAATTCTAGATTAAAGATGTCACATGCCCCAATTTGCAAAAACAATTTAATGTTATTTAAGGAACATTGTGTTATATTTTATGCTAAGTTTGTAATTTATGACCAAGTGGGGTCAAGAATAATTAATGTAATTCAGAATATTTTAATTATAAATAAATAAATGATGAGACAACAGCTTAGGGAAGCTATTAAAAGAGTGTTAACTGGTCACTTGGTGGAGGAGACTGGGTGGAGACTACACTGACAAGTGGCAGCATCCTCAAACTACTTCCAACTGTTGCAGGTGGAAAATTCCCTATATTTGTGGTCATGATTCCCCAAGAAAGTGGAATTGGAGCAGGTGGCTCATTAAGTGAAAACTGACCCAGAAGACCTAGGAATTTCTATAAAATTTCCCATTGAAGATAGCTGAGGCTACTCATTCTGAGAAGTGATCATTCAGGGTGAATGAATTGCTCATGAGAAATTCAATGGAGGGGATTACTAAAGTGAGTTTGAGGGGTTAACTGCTGAGACTGAACTTATTGCAGCTATTAGGCTGAAGTTCTTACTACTGTGAGCAGATTTGGATTACTGAGGTAATTTGACTAGTCAGGTGAAAGAAGGTATTAAGGACATATCCTTCACCCAGTACTCTACCAGGAGGACCAGGAAACAGGCTCGGGGGTCCTGAGGAAGTGCAGTCTAAGATTTTTCCAGGAGTTGGTTGGGAGAAACAGCCTCCTTAAGCTGTTGTCACCTCATCATTGACAGGTTCTATTTGTTTCATGTTATTATATTTATTTATTGTCTTCAGTAAAATGTTTACTAGTTTTCAAGTACAGGCATGTTAGTATTTTATTAGGGTTTATGAAGAAAAGAGTAACTGTGTATTGATGGACTTAGTAATTGACAGATTATGTTAGAAATAGTAGTAAATATGCTAAATGAGAAATAAATAGAAATAGATTTCCATACTGTATTTTTCCACACTTGGATTAGGCAGTACTCTAGTACAGCTTGGTGTTTAGGTAGATATGATGATTCTTATTTAACCCTGAATGAAAACTGTAACTAAATTCTGCTATAGTTTGCTTATGATTTTATTCTGTAAAGAAACAGTAAACACTTTATCTATTGAATGTAATTACTTCAGATAAGAATCGAACATAGGTATATAAAGATATTTAGTAATCATACTACATATAGAACTATTTTAATACTATCATTCTTTATAAACACAATAGATACAATTTAACAAATAAACATAGGTATAATAAATAGACTATCACTTAGGGTTTAGATTTACAGAGATTTGAATAAATTCTCATATTAATTTATTCCCAGACAATATTTGTCTCAGTATTAAAACAAAAGTTTCTACTGTAACCTCAAGGAAACTACCTAGGTTATTGAAAGATAAACTTAATCCTATTCTCAAGCTTGCAGTATTTACCCTAAATCTTCCTTTATAAGAATTATAACAGCTGTAAAAATCATTGAAGGAAAAATAATAAAACAGAGCTAAGAATTTTCCATGTAAAATTTATTCTTTCACCGAACTGTAGGGTATACTTAAAAATTAACCCTTATGAGCCAACCAAAGTAATAATAGTACTCTTAACACAGTAAAAATTTCCATAAATACATTGCACTGTAAATCCTTTTAATTGCATGATAATAATTAAAACAATACTATAACCATTTATTAAAAACAAAATCAAATAGGAAGAAATGGCTTATTGCCTTTAGAATTACAGGTTAAGACTCAGGCTTGTCCAAATCTTAGCTAAAACAAAATAATATATATCGAACAGTAACAACTCATTAATGCCGGGTAAAAACCCTTATCAGGTTACATGTCTCAACTAGTTAACAGTCCTCCTCTTCCTTTAAAATCTATTTTTTTTAAACTAAAAATTAACTAGATAGAGGTCAACAGCCTCGTAGGGCTTAGAGTTGAGCTCTATCAAAAGAAGTAAAATAATTTTACATTGTTCAAGCCGTAAACGCTCAGACTTAAAACTATTTTATCACGGCTACTATAGCCTTCATCCTCCCTGCATAAAAATACCCTCTAAGGTTTTTGAAACTCATACAGAAACAAGCAAGCAAGAAACAACAAGATAGCAGGTAAACCGAGGCCGTGCCTTTTTCAACCGCAAAGAACCTAACTTCCAACCACCACAACAAATTGTAGGAAGAAACCCTCGTTTGCAACCGGGGCTTACCAAATGAATGCTCAAGTGGAATGTTGAAGGAGTAAGCTCGTTTCCACCTACAGAGCCGGGAGAAGGACCTGCAAGTTTACAAACCATATTATCACTACAAACCTTTCTTAAAATTTGTAAAACCCTTTTTATAAGAACTAACCTAAAAGCAAAACGAGTGTAAGTATTTACCTCTTAAGTTTCGGGATGAAGCTGAGGTAAAACGACCACCTTAGATTGTGTTGGCACCGTGCTGAAAGACAAGAAGACACTGAGTCACCACTGCAAAGGAAAACAAGAAAATCAACTCAACCGAATGAAGAAGTACTCCTGCTCGAGCTCTGTCAATCAGTTTGCAGGCTCAAGACAAACACAGTCCTCGATTCCTAAAGAAAAACCAGTATCTACACTCGCTATAAACTACTTCAACCTTTAAAGACCAAAAACCACTCATGACCCCTCTCAAGACAGTCATAGAGTTTGAATATGGAAGCAAGTTGTCAAACTTGAAGGTGGTTGCAGGTCTCCAATGGCCGCGAGCTCTCAGCTCGGCCAACAAGACGGAGGAACCCTCACTCTACAAAACAAATGAGTAGGGTTGTGGAGTTATAAGTCAACCCTTATGTGGATAAAACCATCCCACGTGTCCTTCAAAATATTTTTCTTCTGCATGGGTAGAGTTCCATAGTCAGTACTGCAACAAAATGATTTCCAATCAAACCAACGATCATTATAAACTATGCATTTTATGATTGCCAATTTTATGATAAACCATGGTGCATCAATACTTAATGGATCGACTATAGGTTATAACATGAATACTTTTTGTTTATTCTAGAGATTCATTTGATAATAAATCAAATTTAGATAGTTATGTTTTTAGCTAGGGTTGATGGAAATAGTAAGAATAACATGTGTAACTTATAACCATAGTAAGAAGAAGAGCCATGGACTCTTGGAACTTAGCCTTGAGTTATATTTTTAAGGAGTGGCCGGTTAACTGAAGACCAAAAACGATAAAGAAATCCCATTAAAATTCTAATAACTTAATGATGAATTTATAATTAAAAGCATAAGTAACTTGATCATTCATTGAGAGAAGGATGTTTATAGAGTCCTGAAAGGAAGGTAGCTGTGAGAAACACCAAACAGTATGGAGTGATTTAAGCCCAAGTTGTGAGCTATATTCTCTGTAAGGAAATTATAAATAACCATTAAAGTAAACAAAAATAGAAGTGTTCTTTAGAATTTTAAATTATAATATTCAATCGATTGGAGGAACATTGGATATTACTTGTTCTTGCAATGTTTTAACCCATGTTTATGGTTGGTAAACGTCATTATGGAGTTAGTTATAAATACAAACTATGGAGTTGTAATGACAGAAAAAAGATTAACATTACCTCCTTGAAGACAAGCAGCATATTAAAACTTTTTTCTAAGACTAGCATCTTAATCATGCTAGAGAAGTAGCTTCTCGACTTGAATTTAAATAACACCCTACTGGATCATATGCTTACCTGCTAAACCTGTAAGGAACCAGCAGTCCATTTGTGTTAGCGCAAAGCTAAGTAAGCCCCGATCACACATAAGAATTATTTCCTTACTTGACAAAAGAAAAATATCAGTATATCTAGCAGCAACAAATACAAGTTCCTTTATACTTTTGAAAGATTTACAACTGCAAAGTCATTAACAACACTAACACAAGTTTTTAAGATTACACCTTTAGTTTATAGGTTTTTATAAATAAGCAACCCCTTGTTCTTTTATAATTGTTTCATTTTCCGCTAACCATTAGCAGGTACTTAGCTGCGACTTTAGACATTTTATGTCACTTGAAAAAGTTTAAATTTTTATGAATTTTTGGGTTATTAAAAACAGAGATGGAATCAGTTAAGAAAGAAAATGAGAGGATTCTGAGAGCTCAAGAGGAGCTAAATCAGATTTTAATAGAAAGATTTCATACTGAGGGAAAAGGTAAAAGAACTGAGTATGAAGATATAGTTTATCAGCATAAATATAAAAGGACTAAACAAGTTAAAAATGAAAGTAGCTCATCTTCTGAAGTATATGGTGATTTACATAAACAAAACTTTCATTATAGTAGTGACAGTAGTGAAGATAACCACTATACTAGGAAGAGAAAATTTAAACCTTATGAAGAAATCTCTGGGGAGTTGAAGAAAATCAAGCCGTCGACCTTTAATGGAGAAACTGAGAAGGCGGAAGAAACAGAATCCTAGCTATCTAGGATGAAGAAATACTTCCAAATTTATAACTACTCTAATCAACTGAAGTCCAGGATGCATATTTATAATCTTATGGGAAAAGCAGATATATGGTGGCAAGACTTAAAAAGAGTAAAAGGTATAATGGAGAAAAACATAAATTGGAGTACATTTAAGAAATATTTCAAAAAGAATTTTTTATCTGAACAATACTATGAGGAAAGGGCTAAGGAATTTTTTGCTGATGTAATTATAACTTCGGAATGTATTCACTTATGTATCTTATGTCGTGTACCTCGATGTTTATTTCGGGATGTGTCTGTAATGTAATTGAGTTATGTCATGCCTCGATGTTCCGATCAGGAGGATCTATAATGTAAACAAGTAATGTCAAGTCATTGTGGGTAACCCTCCTATTCTTCAAGGGTCAAAGTCCCCGTAGTTCTGGGGCACTAGAGTTATTAGACTCACTTAGTGAATTCGGCCCTAGTTGGGTTTAGTCAAGTCAGGAATTAGTATAAATAGAGAGATAGCCTCTCTATTTATCACACACTCACTCACACTCAATTGTAGCACATAACTGAGGAAGAAGAAGACACTGGGGCTAGGAAGAAAGAGGTTGCTGCTATCGGGAGATCATCTTACTGTTTTGGGGTTTTACTTTTGGTGTTGATTCTATCTCAGAGGAAGTTGTAGGGTTTTCTCAATTTATGGTTTCCCCAAGGAAAAACATTGTGTTCATTGTTTCCTGTGTTTGATTGTTGTGCTTGTTATTCTCTGAGTTGGAGATCTTAACAATGCTAGCTTAATGTTAAAAATCTAACATGGTATCAGAGCTAACCTAAGAAGAAGACACTGTGCAGCTGCGGGAACTAGGGCTTCCTACTTTGTGGATCTTCCTCCATAGATTTTCAGCAAAAGAAGGTTGGATTAACTCTCCTCCTTAGGGCGCATCTTTCTGTCGAAGCAGAATCCAATTTTGAGGTTTTTCAGTTTTGGACTCGACACTGCTACCGAAAAATAGGGATTTCCATAGAAGTGGAATTTTTCAGTGAGCCCAGGCCTGGATTGATATCCTCCCCGAAATAGAAGTTAGGGATCAATATCAAAGGATTTGGTTGGACAGAACTCCGGAAAAGAAAAACCCTAATCTGCTCCTAAACCAGCACTGTAGGATTTCAGCTCCAAATCCAAATCCAACATCTTGAACTGGTAAGATCTAAATATTTTGTATTTCCATTTGAGGTTCTTAATTAATATGTCTCATAATACCAAGATTGATGAAAAGCTTAAGTGATTTGATAACTTCCAAGCCTGGAAGCATAGGATCTCCCTGGTCTTGGAAGAAAATGAGTTGGACTCCTATATCAGTGAGGAGGTTCCAGTTCCAGAGGGAGATGAGGCTAAGGCCTTACATAAGAAGAATTTGGTTATGGCAAAGAGGATTATTGTTTATTCAATCAAGGATCACCTCATACCACATATGTCCTCTCTAAAAACACCTAAAGCTATGTTTGATGCCCTAACCAAATTGTTTGAAGGGAAGAACATAAATAGGAAGATGACACTGAGAAACCAGCTGAAGAATGTAAAGATCCAGAATGTAGAAACCATCAAGTCTTACTTTACAAGGGTCTCTTAGATCAAGGAACAACCGGAAGCAGTAGATGAAGAAGTAGAAAATGCATAGATTGTAATGACCACCTTGAATGGTCTCCCTAGATCATGGGACTCCTTTATTCAAGGGATATATGCCAAAAAGAAGTTAGTCAAGTTCAGAAGACTATGGGAAGAATGCTCTCAAGAAGAATCTCGGATACTAGTGCGAGAAGAAAAGATGGGAAGTGAAGATCAAGCTCTGACAGTACAATCCAAGAAATCCAGATCTAGCCACCACATAAGTAAGTACACTCATCAAAGGAATAAATCTAGAAAGTCTAGAGATTTGTCTAAATACATTTGCTATACATGTGATGAAAGAGGACATTTTGCTAAAGACTGTCCTAAAAATAAAAGTAGCTCTCACAAGAAGAAGGGAAACAAGAGAAGACATCATGCTCATGCTGCAGAGGATGATGAACCTTCCACAAAGAGAAATAGACAAGTCAGTGATGATTCTTCAAGTGATGAAGAATATGTTCTGATCTCCTCTCTCACGGGAACTATCACACATGGCAGCAATGATTGGCTTATAGACAGTGGTGCTTCCAAGCACATGACAGGATTCAAGGATTATCTGAACATGAATAACCTCACAAGGTGAAACTTGGAGATGACTACTAGTATCCAATAAAAGGTAGTGGGGAATCCTCATACAAGCTAGACTCTGGAAAGTCTATGACAATGAAGGAAGTATTGTTTGTACCAGGACTAAAGAAGAATATCCTCTTCATATCTGCATTAGATACAAAAGGAATGAGGGTTGCATTTATAGATGGTCAAGTCATCATGTGGCCAAAAGGAAATACCATTAATGATGCAGTAGTGATTGGAGAACAAGAAGGAGGCTTATACAAATTGAAGGGACATCCAAAACAAGCTTTGGTTCATGACTCAGTAGAACCAAATGAGCTTTGGCATAGAAGGCTTGCACATGTGCATTATAGACCACTACCACTTGCAAGCAAAGCTGTTGAAGGTCTCCCATAAATGCAGACAAAACATGAAGGTGTATGCAAAGGATGTGCGAAAGGGAAGAACACAAAGAAGACATTTCCAAGTAGCGAAAGCAAGGCAAAAGGAACCTTGGAAATCATCCACTCCGATGTATGCAGTCCAATGTCATCCAGTTCACTAAGTGGGTATGCATACTATGCTTCTTTTATTGATGATTTTTCTAGAAATGCATGGATATACTTTATGAAGAACAAAGATTGGTGGTTCGATTCCAACCTATCCTAATAATGTATCTTATTTTTAAGAAAATAATATTTATATTCATTTAGATTAGTTGTAAGCAATTGTTTTTATA
>LPNX010466031.1:29352-43329 GCA_001517045.1 Pseudotsuga menziesii | reverse complement strand
TCTCAATATTAATAATATTAATATTGTTATTATTATATAATGCTATTAATAATTTTATAATTAATATTATTAAAGATAATGGTTTTAATATTATTAATATGTCTTTTTTTTACAAGTTAGTTCCTATTTATAAATTCTATAATAATAACAATGTGAATAATAATATATTAATATTTTTAATCATAATATTAATAATAATGTCTAAGGGCTAAGACTACAATAAAGTCTCAATATTAATAATATTAATATTGTTATTATTATATAATGCTATTAATAATTTTATAATTAATATTATTAAAGATAATGGTTTTAATATTATTAATATGCCTTTTTTTAACAAGTTACTTCCTATTTATTGATGCTTATTTACAAGTTAACATGAAAAAACATTAAAGTTATTAATATTATTTTTAATGTTATTATTAATGTTATAATATATTAATAATGGTGTTAGTATTAATAATGTTTATGAGGAGGATGTTAAAGATGGTTAACGGTGTACTTAGACCAACTTTCTATCGGACCTTAAGAGAAAAGAAGGGAATTAATTTGTTTATAACATTAATGTTATTACTAGTAGTATCAATGTTAATGTTATCATTAATGTTATTAATGTTATTAAAACCAGCATAGATCAACCTTAAACCTTGCTCTATCAAGCCCTGTCAAGCCTTCTCTTGATTGATAGATTCGGGTTTTAGTTTTTATTTTTAGGCAAATGTGGATTTTTAATTACTTTTCCCAACTTTTTATTTTATGAGACTACATGTATTTTTTAATTAAGTAGTCTTAAAATTCTACGATTTGAGTGGGAATAGGCGAATTTTTTGGGCATGATTTTGAAAAAAAACCGTAGAGATTTTCTAAAAGCAATTAAATTTTGATTTTACAAAATAAAAAATGCAAGATTCGGAGAAAAAAATGGTCCTCTAGTCCAAATCATTAAATTTTAGTCAACTCTTTTTTTTAATTTTTTTATTTTATTTTCTGTAATAAAATGTTATGTTACCTCTTCACCACATTAGGTTGTAGAGTAACTGTCTCCTATGGATGCAATTAATATTGCTAATTTCATTAATATTACTAATGGTATTAATTAAAGACATTTTAATGTTGTTGTTAATTTTATTAATATCATTTATTAATATTAGTAATTATTAATAATATTAATTAATGTTATTAATATTAATATTAATATTTTTGCCAATGTTAATTATTGATTGTAATTGGTCAATGTTGATATAATGGAAAATATCATAGCGTTTAAATATATGTTTAGAACTTGTCCCCTCATGAGTATCCTATGTTATATATTGTTTCCCAATGAATACGAGTATATTATGTTATATATTGCTTTATCATTGAGATTTAGAACGTTTTAATATTAATATTAATTAATGTTATTAATATTAATATTTTTTCTAATGTTAATTATTGATTGTAATTCGTAAATGTTGATATAATGAAAATATCATAGCGTTTAAACATATGTTTAGAACTTGTCCCTTCATTAGTATCCTATGTTATATATTGTTTCTATTATGTTATATATTGCTTTATCATTGAGATTTAGAATGTTGTAATTTCAATATAAAAAAAATGTAAATGTTGGTTTACAAGTTATAATTGTAGTTCTAATTATCAAATAAAGTGGTGTACAGATTTCAATTATATATATATATATATATATATATATATATATAATATTTTTTTTATGAAAACAAAAATCTTTATTTACGCCGTAAGGCGTTTAACAAATGGGAGTCAGCTCCCCCAGTTAATGTTTTTTTTTCCCAGTCGTAGGATGCTTTCGTCCGACAATTGGGGTCATCTGGCTCCTTCATTCCTGATTTATGTTCATCTCTTTATCTACCTTCTGATTGAAAAACAACTGTATCTCATCTGCTACCTTCTGACTGAAAAACAACTGTATCTGTCCTTCATCTGTTGTCCCTTCATCAGAGCTTCCGTCCCTTCATCATCTGCCGTCCCTTCATCAGAGCTTCTTTCGCTGCGGAGAGACTTCATGTATGGAGATCGCACAGTCTTCTGAGGTAATACTCTCCAGCCGAGCCGATCCTAGCTATGTTGTATTTCTTCCAGTCATTCATTCTATATATAACTAGCATAAGTAGCATGTGATGTTGTGATGTTGTTGGTGCAAGAACAGAAAATGCGACTGTAACAACACGGAAAAACTTCAGGAAAATTTTATTGAAGTCATTAACCTGGAAAGGTCTACTAAAGAATTAGAGGAAGCACTGTTATCAGGTATTTTTTCATCTTCCTGTAAATGTATAGTAGGATTGATTCACGTATCCTTCCTTGTTCATCGACTGCTTCTTCAGCTTAAAGTATGAATGTTTCTTCAGCTTAAAGTATGGATTCATAGAATCTTCAATACAATTCTGCACAGGAGTAGAAGGCTACATATCTGAACAAACATTTAGACACAACACTTAACTTATAATTTTAATGCAATAACTTATAACAAACAATCCTTATATCATGGCAAAAAACAAATAAACCAAGCCCTCTTTGTCTATTCACCGAGTGACAAATTGACTTTCTGTCTGTTCACCCTGTCACAAATTGATTAACAATGGTAAAAAATGCAGGAAACTGAACATTTTCCTATCAACCACATTTTAACATGAAGTTTCTCCTCGTACACCCAAGCTAATTTACTAAATTCTGAAGTGTTGTTTTATAGAATGGTATGAAACAGTTCAATTATACCTCGTCCTCTGGACCAACTTAGCTTAGCTTAGGAGACTCGTTCTGCCTCAAGCCCTTCAGGCGACCGTCTGCTTGAATAAATTCCAAGACTTTCTCAACTGAGTCTCGTGTCCCACATATACTTTCGTTGATGCCTTCCGGTGCCAGATTTATGCCTCCTGAGACACGCTGAACCCGAATCTAGGGGAAGGAGATAACAGAGAAAAATAAAAAGAGGGATGGAAGGTCAGCCCTGGAAAATAAATACACTGTTCTAGAACACAATGGTATGAAATAGTTCAATTATACCTCATCCTCTGGACCAGCTTAACTTAGCTTAGGAGACTCGTTCTGCCTCAAGCCCTTCAGGCGGCCGTCTGCTTGAATAAATTCCAAGACTTTCTCAACTAAGTATCGTGTCCCACATATACTTCCGTTGATGCCTTCCGGTGCCATATTTATGCCTCCTGATACACGCTGAACCCGAATCTGGGGGAAGGAGAGGCTACGCCCTCGCCCGAACCACTAACATACTTGGCTTCATCACTGGCCAGATACAACCCGGCTTCTGCTACATCCCTCACTTTCAGAGCCGGGCCCTTCAAATTGGCTATGCTCTTACACCCTTCCTCCACCCTTAACCTGTCTTCTTCAGTAATGGCCGAGGCCGAGGCCTTACCATCCATTTCTTTGGAGATGCCAACAGACATGGAGGTAGCAACTCCATAAGGAGAAACGAAGTTCACTCTGATCCCATACTTCCCCAGCTCGGCCGTTGCATTCTTCACAAGCCCTAAAATTGCATGCTTCGATGCAGTATAAGCATAAGGAGAGAGCCCTCTCATTATGCCCGCTATGCTCGCTGTGCATATTATGCAGCCTTCCTTCCTCGGAATCATCACCCGAGTTGCGTGTTTGATACCCAACATCGCCCCCTTCGCATTCACATTCATGATTCTATCAAATTCATCCATATTGTAGTCTGAGATCACAATCCCCATAGAATTAGGGTTTTCAATAACTCTTGCATTGTTGAACATAATGTCGAGCTGGCCGTGCAACTTGATGGCTTCATCCACTGTTGATTCCATGTCCTCCTCTTTGCTCACATTGGAGTGCAAGTAGGTTTCCTGAGATCCCAGATCTTGATAGAGCTCCAGGCCTCTCTTGTCTGCAATGTCTACGATTATGACTTTGGCTCCCTCACATATGAAGGTTCAAGCGATGGCTTCTCCTATTCCTCCAGCTCCACCTGTGATTATTGCCACTTTCCCCTCCAACCTGTCAACACAGAAAGAGAGAAAGACCTTCTTGAAGGATGGACACAGAGATATTAAACACAAATATTAAGTCAAATACATTGTTCTAGAACACAATGGTAGGGTTTCACATGTCACCTGGTTTGCATGCAGTATGGGAAATCAAATTCTCAGCTTATATCAAAATACCTGGGTTGCGCTTCTATCAAAATACCCGAGTTGCGCCTCTAGCACCATACTTGCTATGAGGAATCTAATGAAATTTACTTTGCACATAAGCCTTTATTCCGAATACCCCTTGCGTTTACATTCTATGAGCCTGCATGTATTCCCAGTTTGATATGATAGCATAGAATGCAGCTTGGATCTAGTTGTGACATAGAATGTATGTTGAACCATTATGAAAATAAGAAAAATAGAAACATAAAGCAAAACAAAAATCAGGCATGACAAGGGGAGGAAAAGGTGATATCATTCATGCTCCTTGATGGATTAACAAAGGTGGCCAAATGTAGGACATGCAGAAAGCATCGACAGTTGTAATCCAACCAAACATATCACAAGATTCAAATTGAAGAAAACTCAAAGTAGGTGAGCGTCGTGTTAACTTTTAAGTGCATGTTTCAATTTTATTTTCTATTTTTCAATTATCCGTCACTTCCTACTTTATTATTGTAGTCATACAAACAATAAACATGGTATGAAACTTTTATAAAATTGGATTATTAAAATATTATTTTTATTACAAAATCAAAAGCTCTCCATAATTCATATTTTAATATGTGGTGTAACATGTCTTTTTCCAATGGTTTAACCTGTATCGGTGTATCAGTAAGAGAGGTTATACCTCACTGTAGCTTTGTATTAATAAATACCTGCTTATTATTCATTTTTTGTCCTTTACATTAAACCTTTTATCATTTACAATATGTTGTAAATGAGAAATAATTAATTAAATATTAATTAGCACTATTTTTAAATTATTTTAAAAAATTGAAAACTAATCTGCATGGAGTCTGTATCTCGATGAAATTAAAAAAGCATTAAGAAAAATAACTTCAAAAATACAGACATGTTTCATGGAAAACATTATAAAGATATTCCATACAACGTTAAACTTTAAAGAATAAACCGTGGGCTTTACATGATATTAAATATGCCATAAGTACAAGAATTTAAGTAAAATAACAATGCGACAATAGATATAAAAAATTATAAAAAGAAAACTGAAAACAATACTAAAGAGATGAAGTAGAGAAAGAACCTTGTGATAAATTTGGTAAATAAAGTCATCAGGTTCATTATCACGAATATGATAGGCAACGACCTCATAAGGTAGTGCATAGTCCAGTCTACGCAGAACCGCGTCAAATACATCGATACAAAATCCTGTGACTTTGCTTTCCTTTGTGGTACTGTCAACTGTTGCATTCACAAATTGAGGGTACACATTTTTAATGTGAACTCCAATCTTGATCCTCTTAACCACTGTTGATTGCTTAATACAATGACATGATCGCTTAATACAATGACACAAGGGCCATGATCAGACGAGTTCTGATATATAGATTTATGCACATGCACAGGCTTAAAATTATTTTTTCAAGGTAATTACTTTGTAATTAGGTTGTGTTTAGTTAGTGCGATCAAGATTTTGTTGCATTCCCAGAAATATTGTATTTATGAATACACTTCCATGGCAGAGGAGGCAAAGTCTCCTGACGCCATTTGTGTAGCAGTTAGTTAATTGGAATGGAGGATTTGGATGGAATGTTTTGCTTTGATGTAAATAATAAAGGTAGGGAGTGCGTTATCTTTACAACCCAGAAGGGACTGATTCTGGGTCAATATGCTCTTATAGTTGGTGCTGTAATATGATATACAGGAGGAACTGAGATTTTGGATGATATAAGCAACATAGATTTGGGTGATAAAGTTACAGATTGGAGTGCTATAGAATTGAAAATTTGTTGATGCTTTATTGAAAGTAACATAGAATTGAAAATCTATAGATGGGTGCTATAGAAATAAAGATTTGAGCATTATATAATTCTCATTGTGGATGCTTCCTTTGTGACAAGATTTGTGTAATTCACAATACCATACACAGATCTTAATTCACAGTACCATACACAGATCTTACAGGGCATTTTATTACAAAATACCACAGATCTTATAGGGCATTTTGTTAGAGTATTAAAAAAAATATATCATCCTTTCCGGCTCCTTCAAAGTTCCTAGTCTCATGTCTATTCATTTTTTTTACTTCTGTACCATCACAATACCATACACAGATCATACAATCTCACGCCATTTTTTTTACTTCTATACCATACACAGATCTTACAGGGCATTTTATTAGAGTTTATAAACAAAATTATATCATTTTTTCTGGCTCCTTCAAAGTTCAGAGTCTCGTCACTCAATTATGATATTGTCCATTCATTTTTTCTGGCTTCTGAATCTGGCTCCTTCAAAGTTCAGAGTCTTGACACTCAATTATGATATTGTCCATTCATTTTTTTTGTACTTCTCTACCAAGTTGCTTCCCATATATCCTTTATCCTATCCTTTACAAGATACTAAGGGGACTCTTATACGGATCTTCAACACCGTAGAAGCCACTCATCTACAAGAGGTTTGACTTCTGCTTCTACATACTCATGTTTGAAACATTTATGTTGGCTTGTAAAATTTCCATCATTCCTTAGTTAAATTCTTCTGCTTTGGAGCATTGACCTTAAAAGAACCTTCTTCCTTACACAAGAGTTAATCAGGATGGGCTCTTTGAAAGTATATTGGCATTAAAAGACCAACTCTTTGTTTAAAAGGGGTTGATGAGGATCTTATATATTAATTCTAATTCTAATTGAATGAGCAATGGGGAATTGTTCCGTGCCTATAAATACTGATAGATGAAATTCTTGAAAATAATTATAGGGCTTTGAGTCACTGCCGGTCACTAATGTAGATTGGGTAAAAATATTGTTAGTCTTATTTGTTGTTATGCTTATTTATAGCTATTTGTGTCTTTTCTGTTAAGAATAGAAGTAAATAGCCTGTGCATTTCAGCTCATCTTAAGGTGTTTAAACATAATTTTCTTGAAAATAATCCATTTGCAGATACAATTTAGCGATGCGGATATTTGGCTGTATAGTGTGTTATGTTTGAGGAAGTAGAATGAGGTGACCTTTATATATATATATATATATATATATATATATATAGGTTCTAATAAAAATCTAAGAATGAAGAAGGTACGTGGAGAACCAAATTTACTATTCACGTCGGATGTTTTATACTCAGATCTCAATACAACCATGACCTAGATACAAAGCATCAATAGTGATATGTTCTGCTTAGATAGCCCATAGCAAACATGAGAGTAGCTAAAAAGATAGAGGGGACAGGAGCGTTGACAGTGGAGTGATCCCATTTCAGCTTAACCAACTTATTAAAATAACCTAAAATAAAGATTAACCAACCCATTCGAATAATTTGAAATTAAATTTGTAATGATACCAAACCTTAAATATATAAATCTAGAAAAAATATATTGGAAGTTTTTTTAATATTATCTGTTGTTATGTTGGAAACCTCATCCTCATAAATATTCGAAATAAATTATGAATATAAATAGTTTTAACCAAGCCAAAAAGGCAAGTCGGTAGATCAAGACCAACTACTTTATTAGATGTATAAATAACTTTATTACATATATAAATAAGTGCATTTGCAAAAGATTAAATGAATTCGGGATTTATTCATTTGATAGTCGTATCAAAGCCAGTTGCCATAACTCCTGGATGTGTTTTAGTCCTAGCATTCTGCTTGACACTCCATCATTTGTACAATTCATTTCAGGTTTCCTTCCCTTCGTTAGTCTACCCTCCGTGTGTTTCTCCTTCCAGCGTGCATGCCATAATTGTATGTGTTACTCTCTTGACAGGTCCATACTTACATTGAGGAAAGTTTTTATGAGATTCAGGTATGAAATGGTCCGTTGGATTCTACATTTTGTTCTTGTCACTCGCTCACTCCTCTGCACATTTTTTTTTAATGCTCTCTATCAGAATGATTGAGCTCTTTCTATTTGCAATATTCGTTATATAAATAACCCTAATTCTGTATAAGAAGCATCTTCTTTTTACCAATATCCCTTTTTACTATTGTCTTGGTGTTAAGACTCCTTCCCTCTGCAAATTCATGTTTTAAAATTGGATCTTTAAGTACAATTTGTTTTGAGAGGGTCGTGTGCCATTGAAGACTATCTTTCATGTCAAATTTGCAACCTCCATTCAAGACTATCTTTCATGTGGAAGAATCCTTGTGTTATTTGCTCAAACATTAGAAGATTCATTGAGTAGATTGAAGCCATGTTATTGAAGAGGACATGCTCGGTGTTGTTTGGTTATTAGCGCGTGTGAAGATGCAACCTACTCCATTCACAAGCTGAATTTTGAAGATCCTAGTATTGCTAGAGGTGTTAGCATTGCTATCAATTCAGAGAAGCAGATGTAGTCATAACCACTAATCCAAAACCTCCTACATCAGAGAAAGAACTTGTTATTTCACATTCCAAAGACAAAAAATCCTTAGCTGTGATAACAACCATTATTAGTGAAGAGGCAAGCCAACACATTTTTCCTACAAAATCCTGTTTTGAAGCATTAAAGACATTAAAAGACTTGTATGGCTCACATTTTGAGATGAAGGCAATTCAGTTAATGTGAAAATTGTTCAGTTTGGAAGTAAGATAATGATCCTATGTTAGTTGAATATGAGATCATAGCAATCATGCATAAGATCCAAGCATTTAGTATGAAACCTGACCTTACACTTGCATCATTTGTAAATTCGTTCTGTCCAACTCATTCCAACTACCTTGAGTTCCTGCAAGTAAGTGACAAGTTCAAAGACCTAAATTTTAACACCCTGGTATAAACGATTGCACAAAAAGAGAAGATTTGGAAAAAATACAAGAGATCCTCGTGGGGAATCCCCTTGCATTATTCAGAAAGCAAAGAATCAACGCAAAGACCCTTCCAGGGAGATAGCAGCAAAAGAGGATGAGTAATAAGAAATTTCAGAGGTAGAGGGGGCATAAATAACTTAAGCAAAAGATCGGATCTAAAGTGCGAGAGTTGTGGGAAGAATGGACATGAAGCAGATCACTATTGGGATAGTTGGGATTCCATCAAAGTAAGACACAATCATAATAAAAAAAGACAAAAATAAAAACCAAGAGATTGGTAAAGCCCCTAATTATGCTCATTATATTGTTGCACAATGTAATCTTGGTATTAATGATATTTAACTTCTCTTTTGTCTTACAAAGAGTGTTGGATGCTTGATACTAGTGCAAATTCTCACTAGTATCAAGCACAAATATTGTTTTCAAGAACTGAATGAAATTTAAATTGACATAGTATACTTTGCAAACAAATCTAGCCTCAAACCAAAAGGAATTGGTTCAATCAAGCTCAAGTTACCTAGTTTCTATGATTTTGTGTTAAAAATTGTTCTCTATCTTCTAGAGTTACAGAGAAGCTTGTTGTCCTTGGTGAAGATTCGACAGCAAGGGCATTCCATCCAAATATTTGATGATATTGTAGAGATAAGCAAGTCCTCTGAAAAAATGTCATCATGACTAGGTATGAAAATGGAAAGTTGTGGAAGTGAAGTGGATTTTCCGCAAGAGCTCAAAAATTTTCCTACACGCCCCAGTATGAAGAAGGTAATTTGAAATGGTATATTTGGTAACTTGAATTATAACAGACTTTGTTTGTTAAGAAAGAATAGTATATATGGTTTTCCCACTATTCCTAAACAAAAGAACAAATGTAGTGCATGCATACTAGGAAAGCATAGTAAGCAGCCATTTCAAGAGTCTAAGTTCAGAGCATGTAGAAAGTTAGAGTTGATTCACTTTGAATTATGTGGTCTCGTGTCAATTCCTTTTGCAAATGGTAATAAGTACCTCATGAAATTTGTTGATGAATATTCGAATATTCTAGAATGTGTTGGGTATATTTATTGAAGACAAAGTCTAAAGCATTTCAAACATTCAAGAAATTTCATGTATGAATAGAGAATCAAGCATAAGAGCGTATTGGTACATTTCATTCTGATAATGGCAAAGAATATGTCTCTAATGATTTTGAAGACTATCTTAGTAAACATGGGATTGCACATCAAACTTCAGCCCTTACAATCCTCAACAAAACAATATAGTAGAAAGGATTCAAATAGAACTTTAATGAATATGGCACAATCAATGATGTTTTTCAGGAATGTGAAACTAATGTTTTGGGGTGATGCAGTAGTATGTGTAGCATATTTGAGAAATAGAATTCCATCTCATGCTCTTGAAGGGAAGAATCCACATGAAATGTGGTTTGGCCACCTTACTTCAAATAGGAATCTTAGGGTTTTTGGTTAAACCTTCTATGCCTTGATACCAAAGGAGCAAAGAAACAAACTTGGTGCTAGAAGTCGAAGATGCATTTTTTGGGGGTATTCAGAAACTTCCAAGGCATATTGTATATATAATGAGGTAAACAAAAATTTTGTTGTTTCTAGAGATGTTATTTTTCTTGAAACTAATAAAAATGACGAGTCTATTGAAAGAAGGCTTGATCCTATGGAGAATTTTTCTCAACGAAATACATACTATGAATTTGATAATAAAATTCTACATATTGAAAGGGGGATCCCAATCTTGGATCAATATCAATCTATGGAATTTCCTTTTGAAGCACCAACACCGCCTCATGAAGAAAGGAAAGAAGAAGTTTTGTCCACTTCGCCTGAACTGGATGATGTGATTGAGAGGACTGGAAAATTGAACCTTGAAGAGAATGAAGCACCTCCAACTAATTAACCTGAACCATCAAGGAAGATTCTAAAATGGGATACTAAAACACTTTAAAGTGTCCATCTAGATGAAGTTGGAAATAAAGGAATGAGAAGTTCAACCATATAAGAAGATAAAGGAGAATAAAATAACTCAGGTGATGACATAGATGTGTCATTTGATTGTGAATTGAATTTATCTGCTAATTTTGAACCAACTTTTTGTATAGAAGTTGATGCATGTGATGAGTGGAAATAATCCATGCATAATGAGTATGGTTCACTTATGAAAAATGGAACCTAGAAGTTGGTTGCCCATCCAATTGGCTCAAAGTGGGTATACAAGAACAAATGCAAATCAAATTGCTCACTTGAAAACCACAAAGCAAGGCTCCTCGAGAAAGACTATGCACAAAAGGAAGGAATTGAGTATGAAGAAACAGTCTCCCCCAAAGAAAAATGGGCTACCATCCACACTTTGCTCTCCTTGGATACACAAAATCAGTGGGAATTCCACCAGATGGATGTAAAAACAACTTTCTTGAATGGATACTTGAAATAAAATGTCTTCTTGTCTCAACTAGAAGGTTTTATTTTCAAGGGAAAAGAACACAAGGTATGCATGCTTGTCAAATCCTTTTATGGCTTGAAGCAAACACCTTGAGCATGGTATGAAAAGCTAACCGAATATCTTCTAAAGCTAAATTTTGAAACATTATAATATTGATGATGCAACATTGTTTGTGAAAAAAGTTGGAAGATCTGTTAGGTTTCTTGTGGTGTATGTAGATGACCTTTTAATGACAAGTAACAATGAAAGTTATATAGCATCCATAAATAAATATTTCAAGAAAGGATTTGAAATGATTGATTTGTGACTTATTCATTACTACTTAGGAATTGAAGTGGTTCAACATCCTAATTACATATTCATACCTCAAAAAAGTATATTAAATCATTGTTGGACAGATTTTGCATGACATAATGCAACCCTGTTTCAACTCCAATGGAACAAAAGTTGAAGCTCACATCAAGTGAAGAAAAATGATTTGAGTATGTGACCAAGTACCGAAAACTTGTTGGAAGTATTATCTACCTTACCACCACTGAACCAAATATTTCTTATGTTGTTGGTATTCTTTCTAGATTCATTCATAAATCTTGTGAAGGACATTGGTCTGTTGCAAAAAGAGTTCTAAGGTACTTGAAGGGGACTCAAGTACACTAAGGTGGAATACTTCAAACTCATTGGGTACACTCATTCAAACTTCGATGGTGACAAAGAGACATGGGTGTCCACTTCTGAATACACAATGAGTCTTAGATCAATAGCTATCTCCTAGAGATGACACAAACAGTAAGTTCCAACAAATTTGACAATAGAAGCATAATATGTGGACGGTTGTAGAAGAAACAAAAGAGATTGTGTGGCTTGGGAAAATACTTGAAGAATTGTAGGAGAAGAAAGAGAAGTCCACTCCCTTATTGATCACAACACTTCTGCAATCAAGTTGGCCAAGAACCCCATATTCCATTATCGAACCAAGCACATCAACATAAAGTATGATTTGATTCGAAATCATGTAGAGGCCAAGAAAGTCCATTTACGACATTGTTTTTCCAAAGAGCAAATTGCAGACATCTTCATCAAAGAACTTGGATGAGAAAAGTTTGAAAAGTTTAGAACCATGCTCAAACTCACAAATACCCCTTTGGATTTAGAGGGGGGATGTTGGAAACCTAATCCCCATATTATGGTTCCACCTACTATGTAAATATTGTAAATAAAATATGATGAATAGTCATAGAAAATAAAAAAGATGATTTGGTAAATGAAGACCAACAACCTTATTAGATGTATAAATAAGTGCATTTACAAAGGAATAAATAAATTTAGAAGCTATTCATTTAACAATTATTTGAAAAAATAAAATTATGAAACCCCACCCCACTCATGTTGAAATATATATACTTATCAACATAAATATATACCTTGAAATTAAATTTGTAAGGCTATTCAAACTTAAATATATGGGTGTGTGCAAGAAGTTGAGGGACCCTTGAGATGCAATGGTGGAGTGAAGTCATTCACTCTTGATCCAAAAAAAAGAAATCAACCCAAGCAACACCGAACTTGCAAGCCTAGTCCCAAGGCTGGCAATGGTCATGCCAACTAGGCTAGTAAACAAAATCACACCCCCATTTTAGCAAAGTAAATCACGTGCATGATTTCCTTTGCTAAAACGGGGGCGCGATTCTTAAAACCTATTTTTTATTTTTAAACCGGCCGAGGCCATCCCTTTCTCATTTTCGGCGCATCTATTGGAAGAAGAAGACAAAACCTCGACTGTGCATACGCGATTTTGGGTGTGCTTGAGCCCACCATCTCCACCTTTGGATTTTAACCTTCCCTTTGTGAGGTAATTTCTTCAATTTTTGTTATGTTTTTTTCATTTTCTACATCTATTTATTTGCCTTGTCTACAATTGCTTTCAAAATTCTAACTCGATTGCTTTCAAAATTAGAGCAATGTCAGTATAACAACTTCCATACTCGTCCCACAAGAATAATAAGTGTGTTTTGGCAATGTCATCATCAAGGGAAAGACATGTATACATCTTTCCATGATTTCTACTACCCTCATGCTTTCCACTTTTGTATTCCATCATCATTCTCCTGACAGTATATAGTCATGGGTCTTCATGTGGAGAAGAAGTTCAAGATTTTGCTGTTGTAGATGAAATGATTCATGGGAAGAGTGTAACCAGTAGTTTCTAGGCTGCCATAAATTGAAATATCAATGTGGTAAAATCTTCACTCATATGATATTCATGAATATTGATAGGAACCTCACCTCTCAATAGTAACTCAAAATTTAGACCAAATTCATCAACAATTCACCAAAAAATATTGGCACTACAACTTTTATCCAAGTTTAAGGTGCAAATATATGATCTGTACAGATTGAAAGCCTTTCTTTTATAATCTCTTTAGCTAAAGGCATTTCTCAAATGAATATAGAAATACTAATTTATTACATTTTTTATACTATTCACGCACCCATGTGACACTACATGTACAAGTGATGTTTTTTTAAATTCCAAATAAATATTATTCATCAACTTCATTCTATTTCATTGAACC
>LPNX010466031.1:5000-29238 GCA_001517045.1 Pseudotsuga menziesii | reverse complement strand
AAATGGCTTAGAAATTGATTACCAACTTCATTCAACAATAGCCCCTCTCATTAACAATAAATAGCTTATATGAATAGACTAACACTCTAAATAGCTTATGTTGCCTATTCTTTACTGTAAAATTCAAGATCAATCTTTAAATTTACATGATAGATTTAGTTTATATGTCAATAGTTATACAGTTTTCAGTTCTTATATATGTCATTATATCATGTGTTTATATTTCTAATGATATTTTATTTGTATTTATGATTGCAGTGGCTACTATGGAGCGTAACAATGCAAGGATACTGAGGTTAATTGGCCATTTGAGAGAGATAGGTTCAGCTTGGAGGGGTGGAGATGAGCTCCACCGCTCCCTGTCAGATTCATTATTATCTATTGTTGATACGATCGCAAGATCGAATGATGTGTTGTATAGCATCGCAGCTTACAGGGAGAGAAAAAGGAAACAATATGCTGATGGCTTGAGTTACAATGAGGTAAAAAAGATGAAAATAACAAAACAAGCCATCTATTCATTGTTTAGAGTGCCTGGGAAGGATAACATCCCGGAGATTAGTAGGCCACATATTTCTATTGAGTGGTGCACTTTTCCACCCATTAGAGATAGCTGGATGGATAGGTGGTACATGGTTTTTGACATCCCCCCTCACAACAATAGGGAAGTACCGATGTACTTCCTCCGAAAATTGTATGCAGAGTTTGTGATGGGGAAACATGTCAACTATTTTGACATGTTGGGCTTCTAGGGAGTTGGTAGGGGAATGCCCCAACATCGACCCCATGCTAGGAATAGAGATGCCAATCCACAGATACCTGCACCTCGTGCCTAGCTACTGAGGGCAGACATCCCTCCTGCACATGAGATGGTTTCCCAGACACAAGATGCATTTTTTACTCTAGCTGAGATGGTCTCTCGACAAACGACCACTATTGACCAGAGAGCGCCCTCTTCCTCTGCTAGTGTACAACCACCAGCTTCTGGTGGTGGAGGGACATCTGTTAGTGGGGATAGACCGACATACAATGTGCCTCAGAGCGAGCCGAACGTCTGCACATCGTGTGGGGGGCCCTGTTATGGTCCTAGACCAAGACATGGTTCCACTACGATGACTGGTGGTCAGGTAAGGACTTTGTTTTAAAACTCTGTTATTCAACTCAATTTTTAATTATTCCATACTATATCTAACATATTAAAAGATTTGTAATATATATGCAATATTTACTCTTGCAGGAGTTTGATGCCTCTCACGGGGGTGGTACTACACTCGGTGTGGTTGTACCCGAGACCCAGAGAACCATAGTTGAGGTAATATTTAAACACTTGTCATTTTGTTATTACATGTATAATTTTCTTAATGCATGTTGTTGAGGCCTGGAAATTTGCAGGAAACAACAGAAAGGGATTCTCCCCAATCAACGTTCCCAACTAGCCCGTTGACTGTTTGGTATAGGGAATCCATCGAGTTTGCGGTCCAGATACCGTAGGTCAAGTAACAAAACAAAGGTTTTACCGGTTGCGGCCCGACCCACCGTGTTTTTGTAATTTTGATTTAATGTATGAAATGCAGATGCCTAATTAACCATGCAGGGTGGTGGGGCTGCAAGGAATGTCACAATCTAATGCGCAGGTTCTTACCTCTCGTCCTAGGCTCCCAAGCCTCCCAATCACATATGCAGTCATGAAATGAAACTAACTACCTATCTATCTATCCCCGGCGAGCAAACTAAATTAAATTATGAGTAATGGAGAGCGTGCATGCAACATAAGAGAAACTACAATTAGCTGATATTTCTTCCCATATCGCATGAACAATTAAAGATATTTCACAACCAGATAGCCAATTTTTTATGAACAACATTCATTACTCCTAGTGGAAATCTTCATGAAATAAACTGGAAAACATTCATACAAGAACATAGGTTCAATGAGTTAGAACGGTCTCACAGTTAATTTATATAAAGCTGAAAACAAAATAGTTCCTCTTCAACAAATCCATAGTACAACATTTGAATATTCCACCAAGCTTTCTCCAACAGGCAAACTGTAAATTTTTTATTACAAAAGGAAATAGTTCTTCTTACAATATATCTTCACCAGTCTTATTGGGAAAAAGTCCCCCTGTTTCCTTCTAAGTTTTTTACATTTATACAGAAAGGTCAGACTGTTGGGCTGCCCAAAGTGACCTTTGGGCTTCCCAACCTCTTGTCTCCCAATGTTCTACTTTCCTTAAATGTTTTACAAAATAGTTACAAATTACAATAATGATCGATCCTTCATGAGGAGGGGCCCATTTGACTATCTAGAAACTTCCTCCACGTTGCAGCTTCATTAGCGATGCCTTCAAAAGCACAAGGCTCTAAAAACTGAATATTCATCTCAAACTTCTCAGCTTGATTCTTGATAGCCTCGAACCTGGATGTACTCAATCGGAGATGATCTTCCAGAAGCTGTACACTGACAGCTGGATGAGCTACTTGGCTTCTCAAGATCAGATCATCCAGGGCTTTGATATCCTACACCTTAGCTTCTTCCTCCTGGAATCTCTTTTGCAATAGCTCCACAAAGGCATCGTGATCTGGGAAAGCTTCAAGCCTCTCTTCTGCTTCTATCTGGAACCGGTTATATGTAATGAGAAGTCTTCTGAAAAACTTGGTGCATAATCCCTTGGTCTTCTTTACTGCCTTCTTGAAGTCTTCAGTGGTGTTAATAGCAAACTCCACTAGGCTATAGTCCTGTTTGAGGGCCTGCTGGTCTTTTGCTGGTAGATCTATTGGGGTTTCTTCGTTGTTCTCCAACCTTTCCATTCTTGCAGTTAGGATCTCTAAGACGTCCTGGGATCGGTCCACAAAGTAGGATGCAGTGTCCAGGATCTCCTCCAACCTGCCATTGATTTGCAGCACTCTGCATCTTTCTTCTTCAACAGCAGTCTGCAGCTGCAGCATCTTGGTTTTCTAGGCCAATACATGCTCCTTGAAAGGCTGGATATTAACCTACTGTTCTCTTGCCACTTCCAAAGCAGTGGTAATAGAAGAAATCTGCTCCTGATGTTCCTTTCTAAGTTCTTGGGTGTGCAGATCATTTTCCTGCAAGAGGATCTTCAGCTGCTCTTATAGCTCCTCCAACTTTGCCAGTAGGTGTCCCTTCTCACTCTTTAGATCTTGGCATTCCTTCTGCACTTTCTCTAGGGCCTCCTGTGCTGTTTCCTTGACTTGCATTTCTACTTGGAGGGCCTGTACTTCAGCTCTTGAGGACTTCATTTCCTGCTACACATCTTCATATTTACTTTTGAGCCTGTTGCTCTCTTCCCTCTCATGCCTCAATGTATCCTTTAATTGAGCAGATGATTTCTTGAATTGCTCCAAGTCTATCATTATCTTGCCTACATTATCTTCTGAATCTTGGATGAATGTGGACCCGGCTCTTAGGGTAAATCTCAGATCCTGGTCAGTTCCTAACATAACAGCCGTATCTGTTATCATTTTACCAGGTAGACCTTCTGCCTCAACTTTCCTCTCTGTCCTCTTTATTATTCTCTTCATTGCCCTATCATAATATACAATGTTGAAATTAGGGATTTCCTTTCCCTTTTCCTGCACAAAAGGGACCAGCTTGAGTGTGGGGACCATGGGTATGCTGGTAGCAGGTATTTGAGAGGTCTGAACCTCGGGATTTTCCACCTCCTGGGTCTGCCCTGCTACTATTTCAGAAGCTGACTGCTGGGTCGACTTTATTCTTTCAGCTTCTTGCTTTCGGAGCTCCTCATCGAGCTTTTTCTTTGCTTCTTCTGCTTCTTTGGCTGCTTCCTTTGCTTTCTCAGCTGCTTCCTGAGCACCTCTTCTTTCTCCTTCTGTATGCAGCCTTTCTGTAGCTTCTTTCGCTAACCTCTGGGCTTCTTCATTTCTCCTTTTGGATTCTTCCTCAGCCTTATCTTGGTCATCCCCTTTACCACCTATGGTAGTGATTTCTTCTTGAATATTCTCTTCAGTGCTGTCATGTTCGGGGCGTTCCGGAAGACAGATTCATCCCTATCGAAATGGTGGGTATACTCAAAATGCACCTTATGCTCTTTACAGTGCTCTGCTACTTTCTCATGAGTATCATTTCTTTGGAAAGGCATCTCGCCAAAATGGAACTTCTCCAACTCCTCTATGAATTCAGCAGCTTGTTTCACCTTGGTGAATTTGTAGCTTCCTAGCTTGAATGGCAAAGTAGGGTAGGCAGTCTTCTTATGTTCGAACATGAAACTGTCTATTCCATCTATGGACACTTGTCTGACTGCCTCCTTGTGGACTATGTAATCTGTTGCATATTTGGGCAGCAGTGAAGGTGTTCTTGATCCTCCAAACATCCGGAAGTACATGCCATTTTCAGTTAAGTAATAATCCGTGTATTCTTCTATTACTTGCATGGATTCTTCCAACATACAATCACACTCCTTCCGGAAAGTGAGTGTGTACAGTGGCATAATGAAGTGCTCACAGACCTATCTGTAATGGCTATGGTACTGGTGAGCCCACAATGGTCTATAAGCGGCATAAACAGGCATTCTTTCCCTGTCCCAGATGCACCTGAGACCGGGGAAAGGCTCGTTGCACAATATGCAGTCTATCAATATTGAACTCATATAGAATTCTGATATTTTTCGGGACTCTCCCTCCAAGGCTGAGGTCAAGCAAGAAGAAAGACTGCTGGATACCATGCTGGCCCAATTGAAAATTGTCCCTTGGGTGGCCACATGGAAAATGATGGGTATCCACTCTAGCTTGAAGAGTCTGCCATGAGATCTCCCAAAGACATTATTAAGCATCAGAGCTATAAATCTGTAGGAAGCCCTCAAGTTTGTTGTATCATACTCACTGGTTGGTCTGTACCGGTAATGCTTTCCCTGCAACAGCGTTCTCTTAAGAGTTTCTACCAGGTCCATTCTGATGCTGTTCAGCCAATCATCAGATAAGAAAACTTGGGCTTCTGGTAGGTGATAAGCCAACGCTACATATATAGGGCTAAACGCAGCATAGCCCTGTCCTTCAACATTTCCCAGAATCATCGTGGTTGTATTTTCCCGGGGCAGAATCCAGCCAATTACCTCAGAGCATGGGAACAGCTCCGGCCTGGTGGCAACTTTCATGAGAGCAGATTTTTCTATGTTAGCATAGATGGATTCTTCTTCAAGGTCCATGTCGGGAACTTCCCTGCGGGAAATCAATCTATATATTTCACCCCATTTGTACTCGGGTTCAACACCAGAAACACATTGAGTGTCTTCATATATGTATTCGATCTTCGTGACAACCTCTACTTCTGGTTCTTCTTCGACCACAGGGGCCTTCTTCTTCTACCTCTTGGACATGGTGGATTCAAATTCTTCCTGCCACATATAACATTTTTACATTGAGAAATTCAAGGTGCAGACATTTATATGACAGTGTGCAGCATTTTATTTCTTCAATTTGTATTATGACAGCAATTTGTTAAAGAGACAAATGTATGCATGGGTAGCCTAACATGGCCTAACTAATCTGAATTGTTACAACCAAAGTGCAGTATTTAATGACCTTGTCTATATCTAGCATGATGCAAAACATGTCACATATAGTAAAAAAATAGCAATCTAATAGATATTGAACAATTATATCAACCATGTTCAAAATTACAAGGAAATCTACATCAATAGGCCACCCAATTCCGCTTTCTATGCATGCCATGGTCCTTTTGTTGCGCGGGGAAGATCGTAGCAGCTACACAGGCTTTCAACGGTGCCTTAGCAAAACCATACCCACGCCCCTTTGGTCAACAAACTAAGAATAACGATAAATTTCCTCCCACAGGCTGGGGCTTGACCGCTGAGCTCTACGGGGGTAGCTTGAAGTATATAGGTACAAAAAGGCTGGGGTTTAAGTAGTGCAGGAAACAACAGTAGTAACTATGATGCTTTCTCAACGATGCCATGCCTACACCAATGGAAAAGACATGTCTCCTCCGGCAAGCCACGGGTTCGATACTAAGCTCGACGAGGATGCGCAGAACCGCGAAGGCGAAAATGGCTAGGGCTAAAAATGTGGGTAACGCACCACAGGATAGAAAGCCCCAAACCCCTAAGGTAGTCCATGGCAGACCTACCTCATACCTATCATAACTGTGAACGGCAGTTTGGCGTAACGGCCGTCTGCGCTGAAACCCCTCAACTCCTATGCACAGGGTAGCAAGATGAACGATGGCGGAAAAACAAAGCTGCTCTGACGATCAAAACATCTTTCACTTATATAAGCGTATAACCTAGCGGGTCGAGGAAAATGGCCGGGGACCTAAAACCATCGTAGAAAACCGCTAACAGCTCAAAATGGAACGGAAAAATCGACGAGGATCCTAACTGGCTATATGACAAGTATGGCGGATCGATGATGGTCCAGCTTCCTCAGCTGCCACCTGGATGTAGGTACACCGATAGCGGGGATCTTCGCTACCTCAAGAAAATGACAGCTCGATGGCGATAGTGCTCAGCAAAAAAAAACAATAGAATAACAATACACCGTCCCCGTATATATATATCTCTTACACGTGCGAGGAGAAAATATCGGACATCGACGAGCTTTTGAATCGGGGTCGGAAGTAATCTCCCTTACGCAACGGCAGATGGGAAAAACGTAGACCCAGCCGTGGAGACCCGCATGGCGGAAAACAAAATCAGAAAATCGGACGTCGGAAGGTTTTCGAATCGGAGGATAAAAGCTAACGTTCTTCCGCTACGGCGGACGATCAAAGCACCAAGCCTTTCGTTCTGGTTATACAATCGAGTAGCAGTTGTGAGATCGAACGTCGGAAGGTTTTAGATCGGGAGACGAAAGTTTGAATCTTTCCGCAACGGGGAAAAATGACATGATAAACGGTTCCGACTCAAAACTAAAAAGCAGTAAAAAAAATTACTCAAATCGGGAGAAAACTGAAAGTCACAAATCAAAAACCCATCCGCAATGGCGGAAGAAAAAAATTATAAAAGCTTCCGATGCCGAACCAAAAAGCGTCCGACGCGAAAAACCCAACGGGTCGGAAGTCGGAGGGTTTTTCTTTCTGTAAAGCAAAAACCGTCCCAACTGCGGAAGACCAAAGCTAAGACCCATCCGCAACTGCGGAAGACCAAAACAACTCATCTTCCAATTCCAGCAAGTTTTCAAATGCGCTTAATGGCGGCGATAGGACCTGACCACATAGTGGGTGACTTAAGGCATCAGAGGAAGAAATCAAAACAATGGGTAGCTCAATCCAAGCACCAGCAACGTCTTTCTGAAAGCTCTTAGACCAATTTCAAGAAGAAAATCAAACTAATCCACGCAAAGGAGGGTCCTAAAATTTTTAGAATTTTGGGAAATCGTTGCAGCTGCAACAATTGCCGACTACCCGGTGAACCCCAGATTTCTGAATTAACTCCTTCCCAGTGCAGGACCGTCTAAATAAAAGTTGAAATCTTTTAGATGTCTTTATCCTCGGGCTGGCCAACTTAAGCATTTAAACCATTGAGAAGTAATCTATTCTTTGGGAAATGGTAACATCAGAAATATTGCAAGTCTGAATAACTCTTTTGAGGCCAAATAAGTGAGGTTTATTTTGCCTATCCTCAGGTAGTTTACAGCTTGGACACCACAGGATTGTAACAGAGAGTAAATAGTATTATCCTTTTGTTCCTCATTCCCATGCCAACTGCACTTTTGTGCCTTTTGAACTTTAGTTCTTTTGATATGAGTCCTCCTGCAAGCCTTTCTTACTGAATTTTTAATTCAGGATCCTCTATCCCATAGTGTCCTTTTGTGTGAACAAAGTATTTCATATTTCAGTTCACGGACGGAGAGGATCTTGTGGCCATTTAGTACTTCATGCTTTGATATTTTGCTTTGATATGTATTGTTTTTCTTTAAGGAGTTTCGACTCTGGATATGTCATGGGATCATTTATATATGATATACTGTCTTACTCTGCTTCCTTTCTGTGGGTATTTTGCTGTCACCCCCTTGGATATTTAAGATGTGAAATGGATGGAGCCTCGAAATAGTATTCCAGACCTCTTTTACTTCTGAGCTATTTACAGGGGTTAAGTAAGACTTCAATGAATGCATTGCCAGTTAGGAACATTGTGACTAGAAGACATTCTATACTTTAAAGCAAAGTCTCTCGCTCAAGATTTTAGTTAATAAAGAACCCTGATGTTTCCATTGCAACCAAAATTTTTCCTCTTTATTCAAGACCAAAAGAAAATCTAGCAAAGCAATAATGGAAAACAACATCAGATCCAATAATAAAAAAGAAAAACATCAAAGCATTAAAGAACACAAAACAATTTATTTATGTACAAAACAAAAAGAAAGAAAAATTATTGCCCACTCCTGAAAATATTTAATCATGGGGGAGTTAAGGGGTGGGATGAATAATAGAGATGAGTTGTTTAACCATGATCTAGCTGTGCTGTTTTTGAAACTGAACCCATGTCTACTATCCTACAATCGTCTCTTACAGCCTGAAGAAGTTGAAGGAGCTCAGGCTGAGTATCAGTCATAGAACTGGCCTTTCTTGGAGTAAGATGTCTTATCTTAAACTCAGTCAGATTATTTCCCAGGACAGAATCAGCAGATTCATTTTCCTCTCCTAGCTTAGTGACATTGTGCTTCATGTAGGGCTCTCTTAATATCTTAATCAGGTTTGGGCTTCCCTTCTGAGGTAACCACAAGTGAGACCAATCTGAAGCAAAGTACCCATTTAGTCTTGCTGTCCAATCTCGGTTCAGGATCATTCCATAACCATCAGGTATGTCTGCTACTACTATGTCAATATAATGACATATCCTTTTATTTGCAGACAATCGAATCAGAACGTTCTCCATCTCCCCCACTACTTTGACACTAGTTTTGTCGAGTTGAGTGACATCCCAAATAGTAGGTTTTAGTTTCCCATTAAGTTTTTTGCATATTTCCAAAGGCATAACGTTCATGGATGATCCAGAGTCCACCAAACAATTATGCACCTTATGATTCAAAATTTCAAGAGTCATCAGGAAAGGTGGAGCGCTAGTTTTCATTGTCCTAGTTAATTCGATCTTTTCTTCCACAGGTTGGTTTGTGGGGTTTATTTCCTCTTTAACTTCCTTCACTTTTTCAGGGCTTCCTTCCCCAATGTCTTTCATAGGTTTGATAGTCTCATTGCTTGGTTCTACCTCCTGGTTGAGGGTAGCTACTTCAGGTGTTTTGTCCTCAACATTTACTTCTACCTGTCTCTTGACATTTTCCTACAAATGTTTAATCTTTGAAAGTGTTGCACTGTCCTTAATTGCTAGGTTCTTATCTTTTGTGGATGTAAGTGTATGTTGAGACTTTAGAGTATTTTCTTTTGTGTTGAACAACGAAACACCATTCCATAAGAATATTGTATCATCATCTTGCTTCTCTATGGTCTATTCTTTTTCTCCTTCTTCATCACTATCTTCAGTCAATTTGGAGTTCAGCAGCTTATTCATTACCAAAGACATTGAATTCAACCATTGAGGGCATTTCTTCTCAGAGTGGGGTTGCTGGTGAAAGGTACAGAAATTATCCCCCCCTATTTCTGTTATGTTCATTGATTCTAAACTTGGTGGAGGGACTTGCCATTGGTTGTTATCCTCTCTTTTCGGATAGCAGGGCTTATAAGTTTTCTGGACTTCCTTTTCTCTCTCCAGATCTATGATTCGGTTAGATAGCTTCTGAAGCATTGTCATCATTCTCTAATACTCACGTGATTGTTTATCTATAGGTTTAGACATCAATAAAGCTCTTCTGTTTGGAGTTTTCTCTCTAGGTAAATCAGGGTAATCTTCTACACTTTCCCTCTCAGCCTCTACTCTTTCGGCCTCTTCATAAGTCTCTACCAATGTGGGTTTGGATTTCATCTTGGCAAACATGGCCATCTCAGGCCCCAGGGCTGAGGTATAATACTCAATTAAGACCTTGTTTGAGGGTCTGTCAGCTTCAGAGAAGTTCTTTAGGTATATTGAAAATCGTTGAGTGAAAATATGTACCTTCTGATTCTTCTCCTTTCTTAACAAACCGAGACCTTTCATTAATGGGGCATGAGTTTTCTGGGTTGTATATTTACTTCTAAAAACCCTTTCAAAAGTGTCCCAATTAGGAATAGAGTTTGAGGGAAAAACGAAATACCAAGATGCTGCTGCTCCTTTCAGGGTGTGCGGGAACAGTCTACAGACCACATCTTCATACTCCCCATCTCTTAGTCCCTCTAATGCTAGATAAAAGCTTTGCAGGGGTCAAACTTAGGCAACAGCTTGTCAAAGGCCTGAGGTAGGTTATGCAAAGGTGGTGTAAGATTCAAAGGGGATCTAGCTCTCCATGCAGGCAATGGGTTGGGATGGTTCACAATCACACCAGCCATGAGTATAGGCAAAAGAACAAAATCTGAGCAAAGAGAAACGAAGGATGAAACCAGGTTTACCTGCTTCGAAGGTAGAACAAAAGGTAAGTCTGCTTCGGTCAGGTCAAAATCTTTGAGATATTTGCTGGTGGGGTAATCTCGGGAAATTAAGTTTCCACGGCCAGCCATGCATTGGTGGCCCTCCTTCTAGCGCTAGAACTGTTGAGGCCTGGAAATTCGCAGGTGACAATAGAAAGGGATTCTCCCCAATCAACGCTCCCAACTATCCCATTGACTGTTTGGTATAGGGAATCCGTCCAGTTTGCGGTCCGGCTACCGTAGGTCAAGTAACAAAACAAAGGTTTTACCGGTTGCAGCCCGGTCCACCGAGTTTTTGTAATTTTGATTTAATGTATGAAATGCAGATGCCTAATTAACCATGCAGGGTGGTGGGGATGCAAGGAATGTCACAATGTGATGCGCAGGTTCTTACCTCTCGTCTTAGGCTCCCAAGCCTCCCAATCACATATGCAGTCATGAAATGAAACTAACTACCTATCTATCTATCCTCGGGGAGCAAACTGAATTAAATTATGAGTAATGGAGAGTATGCATGCAACATAAGAGAAACTACAGTTAGCTGATATTTCTTCCCATATCGCATGAACAATTAAAGATATTTCACAACCAGATAGCCAATTGTTTATGAACAACATTCATTACTCCTAGTGGAAATCTTCATGAAATAAACTGGAAAATATTCATACAAGAACATAGGTTCAATGAGTTAGAACGGTCTCACAGTTAATGGATATAAAGTTGAAAATGAAATAGTTCCTCTTCAACAAATCCATAGTACAACATTTGAATATTCCACCAAGCTTTCTCCAACAGGCAAACTGTAAATTTTTTATTGCAAAAGGAAATAGTTCTTCTTACAATATGTCTTCACCGGTCTTACTGGGAAAAATTCCCCCTATTTCCTTCTAAGTTTTTTACATTTATACAAAAAGGTCAGACTGTTGGGCTGCCCAAAGTGACCTTTGGGCTTCCCAACCTCTTGTCTCCCAACGTTCTACTTTCCTTAAATGTTTTACAAAATAGTTACAAATTACAATAATGACCGATCCTTCATGAGGAGGGGCCCACTTGACTATCTAGAAACTTGCTCCACGCTGTAGCTTCATTAGCGATGCCTTCAAAAGCAAAAGGCTCTAAAAACTGAATATTTATCTCAAACTTCTCAGCTTGATTCTTGATAACCTCGACCCTGGATGTACTCAATCGGAGCTGATCTTCCAGAAGCTGTACACTGACAGCTGGATGAGCTACTTGGCTTCTCAATATCAAATCATCTAGGGCTTTGATATCCTGCACCTTAGCTTCTTCCTCCTGTAATCTCTTCTGCAATAGCTCCACAAAGGCATCATGATCTAGGAAAGCTTCAAGCCTCTCTTCCGCTTCTATCTAGCACCGGTTATATGTAATGAGAAGTCTTCTGAAAAACTTGGTGCATAATCCCTTGGTCTTCTTTACTGCCTTCTTGAAGTCTTCAGCGGTGTTAATAGCAAACTCCACTAGGTTATAGTCTTGTTTGAGGGCCTGCTGGTCTTTTGCTGGTAGATCCGCTGGGTTTTCTTCGTTGTTCTCCAACCTTGCCATTCTTGCAGTTAGGATCTCTAAGACGTCCTAGGATCGGTCCACAAAGTAGGATGCAGTGTCCAGGATCTCCTCCAACCTGCCATTGATTTGCAGCACTCTGCATCTTTCTTCTTCAACAGCAGTCTACAGCTGCAGCATCTTGGTTTTCTGGGTCAATACATGCTGCTTGAAAGGCTGGAGATTAACCTACTGTTCTCTCGCCACTTCCAAAGCAGTGGTCATAGAAGAAATCTGCTCCTGATGTTCCTTTCTCAGTTCTTGGGTGTGCAGATCATTTTCCTGCAAGAGGATCTTCAGCTGCTCTTCTAGCTCCTCCACCTTTGCCAGTAGCTGTCCCTTCTCACTCTTTAGATCTTAGCATTCCTTCTACACTTTCTCTAGGGCCTCCTGTGCTATTTCCTTGACTTGCATTTATACTTGGAGGGCCTGTACTTCAGCTCTTGAGGACTTCATTTCCCACTGCACATCTTCATATTTCCTTTTGAGCCTGTTGCTCTCTTCCCTCTCATGCCTCAATGTATCCTTTAATTGAGCAGATGATTTCTTGAATTGCTCCAAGTCTATCATTATCTTGCCTACATTATCTTTTGAAGCTTGGATGAATGCGGACCCAGCTCTTAGGGAAAATCTCGGATCCTGGTAAGTTCCTAACATAACAGCCGTATCTGTTATCATTTTACCAGGTAGACCTTCCGCCTCAACTTTCCTCTCTATCCTCTTTATTATTCTCTTTGTTGCCCTATCATAATATACAATGTTGAAATCAGGGATTTCCTTTCCCTTTTCCTGCAAAAAAGGGACCATCTTGAGTGTCGGGACCATGGGTATGCTGGTAGCAGGTATTTGAGAGGTTTGAACCTTGGGATTTTCCACCTCCTGGGTCTGCCCTGCTGCTATTTCAGAAGCTGACTGTTGGGTCGACTTTATTCTTTCAGCTTCTTGCTTTTGGAGCTCCTCATCAAGATTTTTCTTTGCTTCTTCTGCTTCTTTGGCTGCTTCCTTTGCTTTCTCAGCTGCTTCCTGAGCAGCTCTTCTTTCTCCTTCTATATGTAACCTTTCTGCAGCTTCTTTCGCTAACCTCTAGGCTTCTTCATTTCTCCTTTTGGCTTCTTCCTCAGCCTTAGCCTGTTCATCCCCTTTCCCACCTATGGTAGTGATTTTCTTCTTGAATCTTCTCTTCAGTGCTATCATGTTCGGGGCGTTCCAGAAGACAGATTCATCCCTATCGAAACGGTGGGTATACTCAAAATGTACCTTATGCTCTTTACAGTTCTCTGCTACTTTCCCATGAGTATCATTTCTCTGGAAAGGCATCTCGCCAAAATGGAATTTCTCCAACTCCTCTATGAATTCAACAGCTTGTTTCACCTTAGTGAATTTGTAGCTTCCTAGCTTGAATGGCAAAGGAGGGTAGGCATTCTTCTTGTGTTCGAACAGGAAACTGCCTATTCCATCTATGAACACTTGTCTGACTGCCTCCTTGTGGACTATGTAATCTGTTGCATATTTGGGCAGCAGTGAAGGTGTTCTTGATCCTCCAAACATCCAGAAGTACATGCCATTTTCAGTTAAGTAATAATCCGCGTATTCTTCTATTACTTGCATGGCTTCTTTCGACATACAGTCACACTCCTTCCAGAAAATGAGTGTGTACAATGGCATAATGAAGTGCTCATAGACCTCTCTGTAATGGCTATGGTACTGGTGAGCCCACAATGGTCTATAAGCGGCATAAACAGGCATTCTTTCCCTGTCCCAGATGCACCTGAGACTGGGGAAAGGCTGGTTGCATAATATGCAATCTATCAATATTGAACTCATATAGAATTCCGATCTTTTCCGGGACTCTCCCTCTAAGGCTGAGGTCAAGCAAGAAGAAAGACTGTTGGATACCATGCTGGCCTAATTGAAAATTGTCCCTTGGGTGGCCACATGGAAAATGATGGGTATCCACTCTAGCTTGAAGAGTCTGCCATGAGATCTCCCAAAGACCCTATTAAGCATCAGAGCTATAAATATGTAGGGAGCCCTCAAGTTCGCTGTATCATACTCACTGGTTGGTCTGTACCGATACTGCTTTCCCTGCAACAGCATTCTCTTAAGAGTTTCTACCAGGTCCATTTTGATGTTGTTCAGCCAATCATCAGATAAGAAAACTTGGGCTTCTGGTAGGTGATAAGCCAACGCTACATATCCATGGCTAAACGCAGCATAGCCCTGTCCTTCAACATTTCCAAGAATCATCGTGGTTGTATTTGCCTGGGGCAAAATCCAGCCAATTACCTCAGAGCATGGGAACAGCTCCAGCCTGGTGGCAACTTTCATGAGAGCAGATTTTTCTATGTTAGCATAGATGGATTCTTCTTCGAGGCCCATGTCGAGAACTTCCCTACAGGAAATCAATCTATATATTTCACCCCATTTGTACTCGGTTTCAACACCAAAAACACATTTTGTGTCTTCATATATGTATTCGGTCTTCGTGACAACCTCTACTTCTGGTTCTTCTTCGACCACAGGGGCCTTCTTCTTCTGCCTCTTGGACATGGTGGAGTCAAATTCTTCCTACCACATATAACATTGTAACATTGAGAAATTCAAGGTGCAGACATTTATATGACAATGTGCAGCGTTTTATTTCTTTAATTTTTATTATGACGACAATTTGTTAAAGAGACAAATGTATGCATGGGTAGCCTAACATGGCCTAACTAATCTGAACTGTTACAACCAAAGTGCAGCATTTAATGACCTTGTCTATATCTAGCATGATGCAAAACATGTCACATATAGTAAAAAAATAGCAATCTACTAGATATTGAACAATTATATCAACCATGTTCAAAATGACAAGGAAATCTACATCAATAGGCCACCCAATTCCGCTTTCTATGCATGCCATGGTCCTTTTGTTGTGCAGGGAAGATCATAGCAGCTACGCAGGATTTCAACGGTGCCTTAGCAAAACCATACCCACGCCCCTTTGGTCAACAAACTAAGAATAAAGATAAATTTCCTCCCACAGGCTGGGGCTTGATCGCTGAGCTCTACGGGGGTAGCTTGAAGTATATAAGTACAAAATGGCTGGGGTTTAAGCAGTGCGGGAAACAACAGTAGTAACTATGACGCTTTCTCAATGGTGCCATGCCTACACCAATGGAAAAGACATGTCTCCTCCGGCAAGCCACGGGTTCGATACTAAGCTCGACAAGGATGTGCAGAACTGCGAAGGCGAAAATGGCTAGGGATAAAAATGCGAGTAACGCACCACGAGATAGACAGCCCCAAACCCCTAAAGCAGTCCATGGCAGACCTACCTCATACCTATCATAACTGCGAAGGGCGGTTTTGCGCAAACGGCGTAACGGCCGTCTGCGCCAAAACCCCTCAATTCCTATGCACAGGGTAGCAATATGAACGATGGCGGAAAAACAAAGCTGCTCTGACGGTCAAAAAAACTTTCACTTATATAAGCGTATAACCTAGCTGGTCGAGGAAAATTGTCGGGGACCTAAAACCACTGTAGAAAACCGCTAACAGCTCAAAATGGAATGGGAAAATCGACGAGGATCCTACCTAGCTATACGGCGAGTATGGCGAATCGATGACGGTCTAGCTTCCTCAGCTGCCACCTGGATGTAGGTACACCGACAGCGGGGATCTTCGCTACCTCAAGAAAATGACAGCTCGATGGCAACAGTGCTCAACAAAAAAAAACAATAGAATAACAATACACCGTCCCCGTATATATATATCTCTTGCACGTGCGAGGAGAAAATATCGGACATTGGCGAGCTTTTGAATCGGGGTCAGAAGTAATCTCCCTTCCGCAACGGCGGATGGGAAAAATGTAGACCCAGCCGCGGAGACCCGCATGGTGGAAAACAAAATCAGAAAATCGAACGTCGAAAGGTTTTCGAATTGGAGGATAAAAGCTAACGTTCTTCCGCTACGACGGACGATCAAAGCACTAAGCCTTCCATTATGGTTATATAATCGAGTAGCAGTTGTGAGATCGAACGTCGAAAGGTTTTATATCGGGAGACGAAAGTTTCAATCTTTTTGCAACGGGGAAAAATGACATGATAAACGGTTCCGACTCAAAACTAAAAATCAGTTAAAAAAATTACTCGGATCAGGAGAAAACCGAAAGTCACAAATTGAAAACCCATCCGCAATGGCGGAAGAAAAAAATCATAAAAGCTTCCGATGCCGAACCAAAAAGCGTTCGACGCGAAAAACCCAATGGGTCAGAAGTCGGAGGGTTTTTCTTTCCGCAAAGCAAAAACCGTCCGCAACTGCGGAAGACCAAAGCTAAGACCCATCCGCAACTGCGGAAGACCAAAACAACTCATCTTTCGATTCCAGCAAGTTTTCAAATGCGCTTAATGACAGCGATAGGACCTGATCACATAGTGGGTGACTTAAGGCATCCGAGGAAGAAATCAAAACAATGGGTAGCTCAATCCAAGCACCAACAACGTCTTTCTGAAAGCTCTTAGACCAATTTCAAGAGAAAATCAAACTAATCCACGCAAAGGAGGGTCCTAAAATTTTTAGAATTTTGGGAAATCGTTGCAGCTGCAACACATGTGTTAGTCTTGATTAATTTATTGAAATGTCTAATATTTACAATTTTTGAAGTTGCAGGAAGCCCACTTGGAACATGATGCTGAAGATGAAGATATCAACAACATAATCCAAGGTGGTATTTACGACTACTTAAAGAATGTAAGTACATGGGTTATGATTGAATCTTGTTCGAATTATCTAAATTTCTTACTATACACTCCTTTATAGATATCGCTAATGTAAATATAATTTTTAAACTTGCAGATGCTAGACGCATCTGAAGAGGAGCACCAAATTGATGGAAGCGGTCACTCCCGTGGTGGAGATATGTCCCAAGAAGGGGTGAGTATATTACAACATGTTATTTTTTCAGTACATATTATTCCATCCATTCAAATCCATGTCTAACTATGGTAACACTTTATGAATGCAAACGTCATCACAGATCCCTGCACCACCTCTTTGGTATAGATCGCCCAGTAGTCCAAACATAGATAAGGGGGTTGTTTACACCAGACGAGGTCTCTCTTCCTTGAACAGAGCAGCTGTGCATGAGGATCAACATACTCATCCCACGGTAATGTACACACTTCCAATGGCAGTTGTTGGTTAGCTATGTATTCACTTCACAAGTGGTTTTTCTTAATGTTATTTTCGCATGTTTACAGCATCAGCATGTAGAGTCATCCATGCCAGACCTTAGTGGGATTGTTGATGCCACTGTCAATGTCGCATCTACAATAGGGATAAGTCACAGTGAGGTACATCTACTTGAATATTTGTAATTGTACATTTCATTTGTATTCTTTCTGGACATGCACGATGTATAACTATTTAATCATTTGGTGAATGTAGCCATGCCCTGGTCCATTAGTGCATGCAACTGAGGTTGATGTTCAACCTACGACTCCTCTTACTACTGAAGAGCACCAACATCATCTCCTAGAAATGGTTTTTTCGGTGAAATATTCATTTTTTACATAATTGATTAATACTTTCTCATTCATGTACATGTTGATAATTCTTGAGATAATTGACATATTTTGTTTTATTCGTAGAGAAGCATGGCAAGGAGGCTCGCTGCAAGGTCGAGTAAACCAGAGGCACCTACACCCTCGACACCACAGGAACCTATACCCCCGACGGATGCAGTGAGTCTTTGTTTAATTTACAATTGAGTCATATTTTAAATTTTCAAACTTTTCTATTGATGGACAGTACTAGCTTAGTTGCCTAATCAAGAAATATTGTCATTGATTTGCAGTCACCAGAGATGCACAATGGTCGTAGAAGGAGCCGAAGAGCATCAGGGTCCGGGAAAAACAAGAGAAAGTTAGAATTTTGATGTGTTAGTCCAGGACAAATATGTATTTTTATGTACAGTCTGGAGTTAGAGTATAGGGGCCCGGTCTAGGACAGATTTACTTTTGTTTGCACATGTACATCAAATATGTTTTTTAATACATGTACATTGACAGGCCATAGATCTAGGCCTTATATTTTTGTATTATAACTTTCATGGTATAAAAAATATTTCATATCAAGGCTCTTGAGATATTCATGGTTCAGTCTTTTAAGTGTGATTATACATGTGTGGCGAAGAATGTTTCTATGTGTAATGTTCCATGTTTTTTATAGATTTTACGATTGTATGGAGATATCAGTTATAAATTTGAGAACAATGCACAATTACAATAAACTACGTAATGACAAAAATGTACATTCACTCCCATTCTTGATAATCCAGAAAACCTTCCAATCATAATCATGTGTCTATAGGAAAAAGCTTTGTTAGGAGGCAATATACATTTCACTTTGAATTTGTTCTTTGGTTTCCACATGTTCTTGTGTCAATCTATTGTATTGATTTGTGAGGATTATCTATTACTTATGAATGCACTATGTCAAAAGAAAAAACTATTATATTTAAAGGTTTCAATGATCTCAATACATGCACACTAAAGTCAAAGTTCTTGCCCGTGTAATTTAATAAATATAAGTGCAATACAATGTATTTCAAGGTTGCAATGAACTCACTATTTGCACACCAATTGGATATATCTAATTAAAAATTGTGAGTTTGGATTCATTAAATTACAAGTTAAGTCAATGCTCAAGTGTAATTTAATAAAACTAAGTGCAATACATGCTTTACATTTCATCAACAACCAACAACACTATTCAACAAACCTCATGCACCCAATGACTAATCACTCAGCATTAAAGGAACTACAATAGAATCCAAAGACTGAGAAATCAGCATTAAAGGAACTTTGTACATGAGCAGATAATAAGCAGACTTTACATCAGTTTGAACATGCCTCTAGGGCACACATTCTAAGAAAGATATTGTAGGATAATGGTTGTATAAGACTGTTGCCACTAATCCAAACTGAACCAAACTGATCCAAACTCTTGTTGACAAAGTCTGAGCTGTTGTATGAATGAGATGATTCCCTCTTCCAAACATGACTTGAACAAATAAGAACGATCTCCTTTTATAGCGTTCACCTCGAACAACTCTCCCATAGAATACTATTTCTTTAGAAATCCCTAGATTCCTCCTAAGGAGGAGCACTCCCTTATTATTTTCCTTATGATTGGATAAAATTCCTTGAATAGGTCCACATTGCTAATTCTCATATGTATAACTCGTGAGATCCTATTAAAGCACACATTTATTCTTCATTTGAGAGTTTGACCATGTCAAAAGTTCCACATGGTGTCTCCTCAAACAAAGATCTTTCTTATTAAAATGTAGAAAATTCCTTGAAAAAATATTTTTACTCCAAATCCCTCCTCAAAGGTGAAATACACCATCTAATATGTAGAAATACATCAAGTAATTTTTCGTCAACCCCGAGGGATCTAAAAGTTGAATTATGCCTCTAGTTATGAGAAACCCTAGCTTCAGAAACCACCGTAGACGGAGGGCATCGAGCAATGGACAGGAGGGAGAGGCCCCCCCCTAGCTAAAATCCCACGTCATGAATCCAACGGAATCGACGATTCGTCGATCGAAGGCCCGAGCATCGATCTATGGTGAGTTGCAAGTCACCTCCAGATACCGTTCAGGGACACCTAGTGGACTTGGGCCCGGTGCGCAAAAAACCTCACGGAGCGGCAATTTTGAATTCTGTTAACTCCTGCTAGTGTGTTTGGGCATGGGAAATATGGCAATGCCAACTGCATCCCCACCATCCGTGGCTTTCCAGCTTTGGCCCTCGTTGGCGTGACTGCATTGTCCCCTACTGAGCAAAACCCTAGCTCCAGAAAAGACCGTAGACGGAGGTCACTAGGCAATGGACAGGAGGGAAAGGCCCCCCTCTAGCTAAATTCCCACGTCACGAATCCAACGAAATCGATGGTTCGTCGATTGGAGGCTCGAGCGTCGATCTATGGCGAGTTACAGGTCACCTCCAAATACCGTTCAGGGACACCTGGTGGACTTGGGCCCGGTGCGCAAAAAACCTCACGGAGCGGCAATTTTGAATTCTGTCAACTCCTGCTAGTGTGTTTGGGCATGGGAAATATGGCAATTCCAACCGCATCCCCACCATCTGTGGCTTTCCAGCTTTGGCCCTCGTTGGCGTGATTACATTGTCCCCTACTGAGCGAAACCCTAGCTCCAGAAACGACCATCCTATCCAGTGGTGATCCATCTGTATGTTCCTACCCTTCAAATGATCATAGAACATGATGAACCAATGACGTACATAGTGGAAGTCATGGCACCTATCATCACTTATGTAGAAGTGATATTCCTTTATAATTTCTCTTCACTCTTCACTACTGTTTGGGCCATGCCTATATGTGATATGCACCATCAAGGAAACCTACTCAGAGTGATAATAGTGACTTTGGATCTCATTTTGAGGTTGCAGAGTGTAGTTCTCAGCAAAATCAACAATTGAAAGTATAGTAACATGAGGAAATGTGTCTCTGCATATTTTAAACTTCTCATCCTGCCATCGTGCCAAGTGGACATGCTGAACATATTGATGTGTCTTTTCAATAAATTCCTTGACAAAGACACTAACTTGTACCTGTTGACACAAAATGATCACGATATCAGTTTTTTTTGTAAGTAAGGAATGAAATGCAACTGTTCTGAACATAATTTTATAGATACATGCATGTACATGAGATGTCACCAATTGTATTTTTTTGCTTTCTTTCCTTGGGGCTATTTCATAGCTGATATATTTGAAACTTTTCATGTCTGTAACCATATTCCCAAATTCATTGTCTCCAGTCTCGTGCATACATTGGCTCAATAATGCCATTCTAGCACAGTTGGAGCAAGTTCCATCCAAACAGGATTTTGCATAGTAAGTTTTCCCCTCAGGTCTATTGCACATGATACTATGAATGAATTATCTTGATGAGGTCGATGGTATTGTCAAGGAGCAATCCTGCACATGGTTAGTATGCAACACATGACGAATGTACAAAAATGTTTCATAGTAATATTCATATTCTACATGGTATCTACAACAACAAGTGTTACGAAGAGTATTTATTCTAACATACCAAGGCTTACATTTCTCAAAAGATCTTTGCCCCAAATTCAATTGTCTATGTTCATTCCTAAATTTATCATATAGTTCTGTCTGTGTTATATCAAGAAAATGCTTAATATGTGGTTCACGGTCCTTTGAACCCCTTCTCAGTTTTAGTACATCCTTCCGGTTTGAAGAAGGCCTTGTGTGATCATGCCAAAAACTCTACACTAGTCCCTTTACTGCATCAACTAGCTTCATGTCACGATGTGGCAATCGACCAATAAAGGCCCAAAAATTTGTCTGGCCGGTTGTGTCGAGATGTTCTCTTCTAATAGAATACCTACGGAGGGTTTTTACATTCAAATTAACTAGTTTAGATGTAGGCTTGAGAAAACTAAGGACCCTGGTGTTCTTATTCACAATTGCTTGTGACAACACACGACGAGCCGCATTGCGGTCCTTTGACCGTGTGTTCTTACCAATTTTACCAAAGGCATCTACTAAGATTTTAACTATATTAGAACTTGGTCCAGAAGCCTTTATCATCTTTATCCCTAACGATTTCCTAACAATATTCATGCCCCTAGATTTTAACAATGATAAAAATAATCTACATTTATCTCCATCAAATTTAGAATCAAAATATTTATTTAGTATATGTCGAGTTTGATAAGCAATACTACATTTAGATAACATACCTTCAATGGAATTGAGGAATCCTTCATCAACTTGTATACGCTTCGGAGTTCTTCAACATGTGCTTTCTAATGGAGGTAAGGGGGTTGGATTTCTATCATCTAGTGCATCAACAATATGCTCTGGGGTTTCAGTAGCAACTTGTTGTCCTTCACTCTCTTCCTGGTAGTTGGATGGTGGAAGTCCAACATCCTCATTGATGGTCCGATTAATATTTTCTTCTTCAACAGTAGGCTCCATGTACACTGCCTCTTCATGAGCTTCGTCTTGAGATGGTCCCTCTAGTGAATGCGGAATTTCTTCTTGTGTTGGATTAATAGGATGAACCACCGTATCCTCTATAATTGGATTTGGATTATGTTCCAAAGAAAGCCTCCGATTTATCATGTCTATTCTTTTCTTTTCTTTCTCTTCTTCGATGACTTCTTGAGGTCTCTTCTTCCTTGCTGATTTTCTTCCTCGGTTACGTACATTCCCCATCACCACAATGATCAATGTCAATATACTTTGTTTTTGTTGCTCCTCAATTACAAGCTTCCAAACTTTTAACTTGCTTTAATATAACTATTAATCCTTCAATATACTTCAATCTTCCTTCTCAATTGTTCATATTTCCCATCAAAACAACAATGAATGAGAAAATTTAATCTTCCTTCAATCTTCAATCCTGCAATATACTTCAATCTTCCTTCAATATTCAATCCTGCAATATACTTCAATCTTCCTTCAATCTTCCTTCAATCTTCAATCCTGGAATATACTTCAATCTTCCTTCTCATTCTTCCTTTTCAATCTTCCTTCTCAATGTTGCACCTGCATAACAAAAAGAATGATGGAGATGGATGGAGATGGTGTAGATTGTGAGTATTTTCAAAGAAAGGCTCGTGCTCTTGAAAAATATTGTGTGGTAATTCCAAATTTAGAGAAACACGCAGTGAAGTTGCTCTCAGACAATGACAATTCATTGTTTTTAACAGTCAAATAACGCACACGCGATTTTCTTAGTAAAAACGTGTACGCGATCTATAAATACAAAACGCGCATGCGATATTTTCATTTACAATAAATGAGGTGGGTGCATGGCTAAACGAGATTAATTAAAAATAAAATAATATGAAACACTTCAATACTCAAACAACACTCTTTCGAAGAGCCCTAACCATATCCATAGTTGAAGGTTTCCCTTTTCCTCCCTTAATATTTATACAATGTTTACCTCTTAGTGGATCCTACAAACAATTATTAATATGACAATGAAGAACATAGTCTACAAATTATTGTACAAGAATTTGCTTTTGCATTCATTGAATCCCTTAAACTTCAACCTATGGTTTCTATTTGTATCTTCTATATAGACACCATAATTTCATTACCTAAATATGATGGTGATATGCACAAAGACGTTTTGGATTGTTGGATCCACAACCTCACCACTTCCCAAAGAGCCACACCTCCATCCATGTAACCATTTACAAGGACTTTCCCAAGCTTGGTGGTAGTCTCACAAAACATTTGTAGATATCTATGTCAAGTACGCTTGTGAATAGATACACATCAACAAAAATAAATGCATCACTACTTGGATGATGATGATGATGATGATGTTCATGATGATGTTGATGGTGATGAGGATGTTCATGATGTTCATGATGTTCATGATGAGGATGATGATGATGATGTTGATAGTGATGATGATGAGGATGATGATGATGATGTTCACGATGTTGATGGGCATGATGACTAACGATGATGATGATGATGATGTTCATGAAGTTGATGGTGATGAGGATGATGAGGATGTTCATGATGTTCATGATGTTCATGATGATGATGATGATGTTCATGATGACTGATGGTGATGACGATGAGGATGATGATGATGATGATTTTCATGATGTTGATGGTGATGAGGATGATGAGGATGTTCATGATGTTCATGATGTTGATGATGAGGATGATGATGATGATGATGATGTTCATGATGTTGATGGTGATGATGATGAGGAGGATGATGATGATGATGTTCATGATGATGTTGATGGGGATGAGGATGATGATGATGTTCATGATGATGTTGATGGTGATGAGGATGATGATGATGTTCATGATGATGTTGATGGTGATGAGGATGATGATGATGTTCATGATGTTCATTATGTTGATGATGAGGATGATGATGATGATGTTGATAGTGATGATGATGAGGATGATGAGGATGATGTTCACGATGTTGATGGGCATGATGATGATGATGATGATGTTCATGACGTTGATGGTGATGAGGATGTTCATGATGTTCATGATGTTCATGATGATGATGATGTTCATGATGATGATGATGATGATGTTCATGATGTTCATGATGTTCATGATGATGATGTTCATGATGATGATGATGATGATGTTG
>LPNX010466031.1:0-2500 GCA_001517045.1 Pseudotsuga menziesii | reverse complement strand
ATGAATGATGATGATGAGGATGATAATGATGATGTTGATGAGGATGATGATGAGGATGAGCATGATGATGATGATGCTCGTGATGTTGATGGTGATGATGATGAGGAGGATGATGATGATGTTCATGATGTCCATGATGTTGATGATGATGATGATGATGATGATGAAGGTGATGATGAGGATGAGGATGAGGATGATGATGATGATGTTAACGATGTTGATGGTGATGATGAATCATGATGAATGATGATGACGATGATGAAGGTGATGACGATCATGATGTTGATGATGATGAACATGGCAATGTTGATGATGATGATTGATGATGATGATCGATGATCAATGATCATGGTGATGATGATGATGATGATGAAGATGAATATGAAGATAATGACGATGATGATCATGTTGATGAGGATGATGATGAGTATGATGATGATGATGTTGATGATGTTGATGGTGATGATGATGAGGATGATGATGTTCACGATGTTGATGTTGATGATGAATGATGATGATGATGATGATGTTGATGAGGATGAGGATGAGGATGAGCATGATGATGATGATGTCCGTGATGTTGATGGTGATGGTGATGATGATGTCCATGATGTTGATGGTGATGATGATGATGTTCATGATGTTGGTGGTGGTGATGATGATGAAGGTGAGGATGATGGTGATGATGATGAGGATGATGGTGATGATGGTGATGGTGATGATGATGATGAAGGTGAGGATGATGATGATGATGAAGGTGATGACGATGATGAGGATGACGATGATGATGAGCATGATGATGATGATGTTCGTGATGTTGATGGTGATGATGATGATGAGGATGATGATGATGAATGATGATGATGTTCATGATGTTGATGGTGAGGATGATGATGATGATGTTCATGATGTCGAAGCTGATCATGAGGATGATGATGATGATGATGTTGATGGTGATGATGATGATGAGGATGATGATGATGAATGATGATGATGTTCATGATGTTGATGGTGATGATGATGATGAGGATGATGATGATGAATGATGATGATGTTCATGATGTTGATGGTGAGGATGATGATGATGATGTTCATGATGTCGAAGGTGATGATGGGGATGATGATGATGATGATGTTGATGGTGGTGATGATGATGAGGATGATGATGATGAATGATGATGATGTTCATGATGTTGATGGTGAGGATGATGATGAGGATGATGAGGATGAATGATTATGATGTTCGTGATGTTGATGGTGATGATGATGATGAGGATGATGATGATGTTCATGATGTTCATGATGATGATGATGATGATGATGATGATGATGTTGATGGTGATGATGATGAGGATGATGATGATGATGTTCACGATGTTGATGGTGATGATGAATGATGGTGAATGATGATGACGATGATGACGATGATGAAGGTGATGATGATGATGATGATGAGGATGAGGATGAGGATGAGGATGATGATGTTTATGATGTTGACGGTGATGATGATGACGATGAAGATGACAATGATGAAGGTGATGATGATGATGAGGATGATGATGATGATGTTCATGATGATGATGGTGATGATGATGTTCATGATGATAATGGTGATGATGATGATGAGGATGATGATGATGATGTTCACGATGTTGATGGTGATGATGAATGATGATGATGATGATGACGATGATGAAGGTGATGATGATGATGATGATGAATGATGATGAGGATGAGGATGAGGATGAGGATGAGGATGATGATGATGATGATGTTCATGATGTTGAAGGTGATGATGATGATGATGATGATGATGATGATGATGATGATGATGATGATGAAGGTGATGATGATGATGAGGATGATGATGATGATGTTCATGATGTTGAAGGTGATGATGATGATGATGATGATGATGATGAAGGTGATGATGATGATGAGGATGATGATGATGATGTTCATGATGATGATGGTGATGATGATGTTCATGATGATGATGGTGGTGATGATGATGAGGATGATGATGATGTTAATGATGTTCATGATGTTGATGATGACGATGATGACGATGATGAAGGTGATGATGGTGATGATGATGAGGATGAGGATGATGATGTTCACGATGTTGATGGTGATGATGAATGATGATGAATGATGATGATGATGATGATGATGAATGATGATGTTCATGATGTTGATGGTGATGATGATGAAGATGATGGTGATGATGATGATGATGATGATGATGTTGATGGTGATGATTATGATAAGGATGATAATGATGGTGATGATTATGATAAGGATGATGATGAACATGGCGATGTTGATGATGATGATCAATGATCAATGATCATGCTGATGATGATGATGATGATGAAGATGAATATGAAGATAATGGCGATGATGATCATGTTGATGATGATGATGATGATGACAATGGTGATGATGGTGAAGATGATGAGGAAGGTGATGATGATGATGATGTTGATGACGACGATGG
>LPNX010466016.1:375265-399977 GCA_001517045.1 Pseudotsuga menziesii | reverse complement strand
GGACAGGGTACATAGGTCGGACACTTCAGTAGCAGGTGACGGGGGTGGAATAGATGGGAAGGTCGAGGTCATTGGTGCGTCAGAGTAAACGCTGGTCCCCAGAGAAGAAACGAATGAAGTGGTGGCACCCGAAACAGGTTGTTCAATCATGGGGAGAACATTTTCAGGTGCCGCGGGGGCATTGGGATCATGGTAAGTGATTTGGTCAACCTTGACCATGCATCCCTCATGGGGGAACATCATGGTACGAAAAACGGTAGAAGCAACTGCCCGCATGGCATACATGTAGCTGCGGCCAAGTAAAAGGTTGTAATCAAGCTATGCATTGATAACATCGATGTTTATGAGGACAATTTTTCCAGCCAGCTGGACGGGGACGTTAGTTAATAGGCCTTGTGGTTGAGCTGAACGGCCATCGTAGGCTCGCAACGCAGTAGAGGACTGCTGGAGAGGGGGGGATCCCATTTTCTGCTAGATGGAGGTGGGCATGACACATGTAGAGCCACCTTCATCAATAATGCATCGATGGACGACAAAATTCCGAATGGAAACAGAAACTTGGAATGCCAAAGTGGAAGGCAGGCGGGGTTCGGATTGGTCCAAATCAAATGCCATTAACTACGAATCATTTGGATTGATAGCCCCAATGGCTGAGAGTAAAGTCTTGTGCTGTGAAGGGCAGTTTTTTAAGACTTCTAACGCAGACATGGCTACGGGGGATTGGGCTAAGTCATCGACAATGTTGTAGTTGGACGCAGCCCGCACATTGGGGTTATTGTTGATACGACGAAGTGGCAAACGGGGCGCTTTGGGAGTGCCATCTAGTGGAGGTGGAGGTATACGTAACGCCTGATCAGTAGGATGAGCATTAGTAGGTTTATCGGTGGGAGGGGCTTCAGGGGTGGAGCCATATTGGTTCCTCCGGGTCTGGAGGTTGACCTCATGTAAGGACATCATCAACAAGTGGTGGGTACCTGATTCAAGCGTGGGTTGATCAGGAGTAGCGTAAGTGATTTGTTGTTGGGTTAACGCATTGGCTTGAGGGGGAGCCAACGGTTGGGTGTTCACTACGCCTTGGGTTGGTAAGGGGTTTTGCAATACCAAAGGTGGCTGCTGAGGTTGTGGGAGGTTGGGCAGTGCTTGAGGAGCCATCTGCCCTTGGCGTTGTACATCAGCAGCCCAAATTTGCCGAACCCGCTCCATATGTGGACAAAAATGTGTGTAGTGGCCATAGGCCCCGCAAACAGAACAAGGGTAGTTTGTTCGCAAATTGGGGTTTTTAGCCTGCTTGGGCGTGCGATCAGGGTTTTGGTTAGCAGGGGCCGCATTATTACTCGCGGGGGGAATAGGGTGTTGACCAACTTGCTCGGTTGGTTGGTTGTTCCCACGATTTCGGCCTCTGCCGCGGTTTTGTTGGCCCTGGTTACGTTGGTTGTTCTGGTTTTGCTGTGGGTTTTGTTGAGCGTAAACTTTCCCTTGGATAGCAGGTGGATTCTGAGGTTGCGCAGGGGCTAGAGCAGGCTACGGTGGATGATATGTAGGTGGAGGCTGCGCAGGTGCAGCAACCTGAGGGTGTTGCTAATAGTGCTGTGGAGCGGGTTGTGGATTTGCTGTAAGGGTTGGCTGTGGCGGGTAATAAACGGGTTGGGCTTGTGACGGCGCAGGAGTTGGTGCAGCCTGCTGGTGATAGTAGGGCTGAGGTGTGACCGGGGGGGTGTAAGCGGGAGTCATATGACCGAAACACTGAGGTGGACATGAGGGTCCATGGGAATGGTGGTGATGTGTCATGGGAGCATACGGGTTGGTTGCTCCAGACTATGAGGTAGTCCGTGAAGGGTCAGGGACAGGGGTAGGATGGGCTATGGAAAATGGTTGAGGCTGCGAAGAGACACGGCCAATGATGTCGTCGGCAGCGTGGGATTCCCCCAGCGCATCGTGGTGGGAATAATTGCCACGAGGGGCGTCAGGTATAATGGTATAGAGGTAACCTGACTGGGCGTAAATGAGATCGAATTGCTGGGCCTTAAGGATGGCCTCTTCTTCGGACTGGGGTCGTTCGGATGCTACATCCTTAGCAATGATAGGAAGGAGGGATATGAGGAACCAGTCTAGGAAGATCCGGTCGTATAACTTAATCCTGCATAAACTACGGCGTTGATGCCATTCATGAATGTGGTCCGTGATGTGGGTAGCCGTGTTTTGTCTGCATGATAGTAGGATCTCAACGCCTGCGTCATAGCGGACAGGTAACTAGAAGAACTGCAGGTAGGTCGAGGCAAGGGAAGTAAAGGTGGCATGGGTTCCATGGGGTTGTTCGATATACCACTTGGCAGCAGAGCCAGTGAAAGTGCGTTGTAATAAATGGAGGCGAATAGAGTCGTCTACTATGGAGTTGGAGGAACACCATAGATGGAAGGACATGATATGGTTTTGTGGGTCCTCACCTTCCTTGCCCTCGAACTTAGGGATGTCAGAGGGGAGCTTGGTGGGCATGTGAGGCCATGCAGGGTCGTGTCGGATGGGGTCATTGGTTAATCTGGCTAGGTCAGGCAAGTTGAGGCTAGCCATGAATGGCAAACTGGATGAAGAATGTGACACGGTAGTGGGTTGGATTAAGTTGGGGCTGATGCCCCCAAGTGGAGTGGTAATGTGAGGGAGGTTGCCCCCAAGTGGGGGAACTAAGGTGGTATAGGACGGACCTGCACCACCATGGGTGGTATGAGTCACTGATGGAGTGAGAATAGGTATTCCTGCTGCGGGAATAGGTGCCGTGAGGGGAACGGTAAATGGGGGCCCCATGGAGGGCATACACATAGCAGGTGTGGTACTGGTGTAGTGGTGGATGTGCCACCAATAGTCCTGACCAAGATGGGAGTGGGAGTCACACAAACCATGGGGCTAGTAGGGGCAGTGTAAAGGGGGTTCTCAAACTCTGGCTCAGAATCAAAGGTAAAATAAGGGGCGTCAGTATCTGGTGACGGAGTCCTAGGCCACTGACGAGTAGAGTCAAGTGACAAGGCTCGAGATCTATGATAAGTGGTATCAAGTGATGATGATCTGTGTCGAGGACGGGTGGTGTCAAGTGAACCATGCTGTGGGCTCGCCTCTGAGGTGCCGAGAATGTCTCGGGGACTCAATGGTGACAAATTGTGTCAAATCTCTGTGGGTTGAGGTAACTACAAAACAGCTCAAAAAACCTAATGCAACCGAGTGTGCAGAAGGAGAGCTCAAAAAATAGGGCGCTTAGGTCAACAATCAACTCAAAATACCTACTGTAACAGCTGTGTTACAATAGGCGGAGTGTCAACAAAAATGGTCAGAATACCAACAAGCAGCAGGTTTTCTAAAAATAAAAAACGGTGGACTCACTAGACCAAAAGGAGGTAAGGGAGCATGCAAACACCTAACTAGAAGTATTCTGACTCAACTAGACATATCCTCTGCAAGGTGATGAAATCCAAGTCAGACAATATGAATAGGAAAGCCAAGTGGCTAAGGTATCCCCCTATCGGGAGGGACACTGGCTAGTCAAATCCTAGAAGAATGGCAACTAAGATACCCCGTTCATGACACGTCCAGAAAGGTAAATCTGCTGCTTGGTCCTTTAACCGAAATACCCCTATACAGGGATATCCCAAGAACTGCGAAAGGTATCCCTTCAGTTACTAAATGGAGTTGGGTATTCCACTCAGGCCTCCGGAAACAATCTCACGACTTCAACCCTCCTAAGGGAGAGGCCCTTTGATAAACCGGTTGTGACCGTGTCAAAAAATACTAGGGGATTTTGGTTCCCTAATTGGACAACAACTATGTCTCAAGTGTAAGTAACCGAGGGGTGTTTTTGGAAGCCTATCCCCTCGATCCTACCTAACTACAAAAATTCTTTTGTGTTCCCCAAGTGGGGTTAGAATGTTGGTTGAGTTAAGTAGTTTTTAAGTCTTACTTTGAATTAGGTGACAGATTGTGTGCCCGTGAGGTTATGAACTCAGAAGAGAAGTGCCACACACCACGGGGGCAACTTCCTAAATAACAATAATACTGAATGAAAAAATTTTACCATGCAAAATTTTCTAAATAAACAATGTTGAATTTTTTTTTTTAAATTCTGTAAAGGGGGACAAAAATCCTATTGCAGAAAAGGCTGTAGGACTGCAGGTAGAACAGATGGCTGTGCAGGTGTAGAAAAAATGGCAGCAAAGGGGCTGGGTTCAAAAGCAGGAACAAGTGCAAAATTCAGATCGCGGGTCTGGGGCGAAATCGTGCGGTCGGACCGCGGGTTTGAAGGAAACAGGTGCGTGCAGGTCGCGGCTGTCTGGCCTAAAGCTGTGGTCGAAACGCTACAAACAGGAAAAAAGTCGTGGTTGAGCCGCAAGAAAAAAGACAACAGACACGGTCGGGTCGCAACTAAGAGATGGAAAGGAGCGGTCGGGACGCGAGTAAAACGGCCAACAGGCGCGTTCGGGTCGCAGGAAAGGGCCTGAAAAATGCGGTCGGGATGCGACTGCGGAGGAAAAAATTGCGGTTTACGGCGGCCGAAAACGACAGCCGAAAGGACAAAACGAGAAATAAAATAAAATAAAAAACCAGCGGAGTCGCCAAAACTGTTGCTAGGGTTTTACCCCTAGCTTGTGCGAATGAGCACCTACTAAGGAGAATGGATTCCTTAGTATCAGTTCAATGAATGTAAAATAAAAAGTGCTAAACAGAAATAAAAACTAATCTAAACATGTTCATGAAGAAAAACAGCAAAAAGTAAAGAATGATTTTTTATTGATCTGACCTCCAATGTGGAGGTTGGTGAAGCCCTTTGCGCTGGTCCAAGTAGGTGGCTCCGAGCTCCAAGCTGTTCCTTCTCTTTCTCCAATGGTGAAAATGGGCCAAAAGGGGCTCTCAATGGTGAAAGTAGCTCAAGGATGAGCTAGGGTTTCAAGAGCAATTTTGGCAGAGGCAGGATACTTGTGATTTTGGATATGAAATGAGGGGTCTCCATCACTTATTTATAGTGGTGGAGTGCCGGTTTAGGGTTAGGGTTTGCTGTTTAGGGTTTCAGCTGTTTTAGGGTTTTTTCCTCCTTTTCCTCATTATTTTATATTTTTTTCTTCCTTTTTGGAGATTTTTGCTTTTTTGGAGGAATTTTGGATATTTTTTGGAGGAAAAGAGGGTTTTATGGGTTTTTGATATAAATATGGTAGGAAAATGGACAAATTAGCCATGTAATGGGGTATATGAGGTAGTGAACCCTTTTTGGGTGTTAACAACCTCCCCAATTACGTTTTTTACTTTCCAAGTTGAAGAAGTTCAGTGCAGAAGTCAACTTCGACACTATGGACATTGAAGAGTTCAGTACTTTACTCTTGCAAAAAGGCCTTTTTCTTATTGAATTCATTACTATGGATTGATTTATTTCGAAATTACTTAGAGATCACATTGCATAATTTTTGCAAACTTCCAAGGTCCTAACGATGGTGGGATGTTGACCCATCAACACAATTTTGGGCTATCAGCCTCTTGGCTACTAGATTGATAAAGAATGAGATTTGATCTCAGATGGGTTTCGTGCAAAAACAAATTCCTTGTCGAATGCACAATCTCGTTTATGTCTAAGAGTGGGAGCAATATTTTAAAAATGTTCCATACTAAGAAGAAACTTGCAACAAGAACATAAATTGGCTCATTCATTCAAGTCCAATAATGGTTCCTTTTCAAGGAATACTCAATATATACAACATACCAATTATGATCAAGTATTAGGAATGCCTTTACTGGAATAATCCCCACCACAATTTTTTTCTATTAAGATTGATCAAAATTAACATTTGTTGAAGCTTTCTTGAAGTTCCTATACTAATTTTGATCATGTTCCCACCATTTAATATGAGTATCAGGAATGCAGCCATTCATCTAGATGCTTGGTTGTTGCAACACTATAGAAAAGATGGGAACACTAGGATCGACGTAGTTTGGGAAAATATTAAAAACAATGAGGAAATTAAACATAGAATTTCACAGATTTTAAACCAAACCATCAATTATATGTACATTCCAATGCCCTCTATTTTAATTTTCCATTATTTACTCTTCTAAACTGCTCTTTAGGGTGGGGGAACATTAAATATTTAACCTAACCTAGATACAAATATTGCTACACATAGTTTTGGAACTTAAATACCAATACCGATACACATACTGCTGGAACTTAAATACAAATAATGCTACTACACATACTGCTAGAGATCACTACAACAACATACAGTAAACACAATTCAATTTCTCACAGCACAACATTCTAAGATAATACTGCAATTTCTAACAATTCAATTTCTGCTAGAATACGCTCGCTTGAGGATGTTGTGTTGGGTTAAATAATTAGTTTTTAACTTATTATACTAGTGTTTCTTTATGTGCAGACCCTCTAGCCTTATTTTGATCCCAGGTTTGTTATTTCATTTGCGTGGAGGTTGCACATGATATCTTTGCTCTGTTGTTTGACAATAAAATATCGATTGATTGATGGCATGCAGATCAATAGTAGAGCAGCAACATGAGGAAAAGAGGAAGGCTCTGAGTTCAATTTGTTATTCTACCTATTCTTGTCAATACTATATAGAGAGATAAGCATAAATTTAGATCTCTAAAATTCAAGCACAGATATTAAAAATTAAATCTCTGAACGTGTAAATTATGAAAAAGTACATTAGAAAGGAATCATTAAACTTTTAATTTCCATTGCTCAAACAGCTTTCAAGATTATTATTTTTTTTAAATTTTTAATTATATTAATCTTTATATTTTTTTAATATATTATTGTTGTTTTCTATAAATTTAACATAAACTTTTAGCCATATCAAACACTCATACCCACGTTCCTAACATTTATGCGTTCCATAAACTCATGCAACATAGCTTGAAAGTGAAGTCCTACTCAAAAGAGAGAAGATCGTTGTCCAAACACAAGTACTCAAGAGATGAATGCTATAGGTAAGATTTTCCTTAGTATTTCAAGTGAATGATTTGCAAATCAGGAGCATTGTAACACCTAGACCTCTATTAGGGTTTAGGGCACTAGCTTCAGGAGCGTGACTACACCAACCTAGTCAAAAATAGATCAATACAATAAGATGGTTTAATTACCTATATCTAGGCTCAGTAAAGCCACCAATACCTCCAATAGAGGGTTGGCACATAGAAGCATATGCACTAAATGAAAAATAATGTGTGTGAGTCACAAGTGGGCTTAGGAAGTGCCATTTCAGATATCTTCATTGTTGAATACAGCAGGGTACTTCAACAACAGTTATTATTTTCAAAGCTCATATGTCACTTTTAGCAAATTAGAGGTTAGGAAGGATAGTTTACCTATAGCCTAAGATAATCTCATTATATATTTGAGGACACACGGGGAAATAGCTCCCAACTTCTAATAAATTGTAATTTGCCTACTGTCACGGGGGCATCACCTAGGAACCAATATGATATCATGTCCGTTCATATTGGGGGGTTTAAAAATAAAAAAAATTACAAGCCAATATATTGGTGGTATATTAGGGGTAAAAGGTTTTTTTTTTAAATATGTAAATATGCAATATGTTGGGGGATATTTTATTTCACAATCCTGCCCGCGCCTCCACCATAATCCTGCGTGCACCCTGCGTGATGTTGCATAGGGTTTTTCATGTGGTTTTTCTCCATCATTTTTTCTTGGGTTTTCTCCATCCTGTTTTCTAGATAACGAGGGCATTTTTTCAAATCGTAGCAGTGTCGGTCCTTGGTTTTTCTCCATCGTGTTTTCTGGCTAGATAACGAGGGAATTTTTTCAAATCGTAGCAGTGCTGCTCCTTGGGTTTTCTCCATCGAGTTTTCTGGATAACAAGGGCATTTTTTCTGGTGCGTAGCAGTGTTGGTCCTTGGGTTTTCACCATCGTGTTTTCTAGATAATGAGGGCATTTTTTTTGGTGCATAGTAGTGTTTGTCCTCTAGTGCATAGCATTTTTCACCATTTTTTCCATTGTGGTGCATAGCGGTTTTTCACTGTTTTCTGGTCGTGGGTTTGTGGTGGGTTTCTCTAGGCATAGCAGTGTTGGAGGAGGCACGTTGGAGGGCCACTGCATAACATTCTTGGAGGTAAGGTATACTGTGTTTAATCCTTTGATGAAAAATGCATTTTAATTCTTTTGTTTATTGGGGGCTTTGTTCCACATAGATGAGTGATTACTCAACTGAGTACATATCAGCAAGCCGGGTGGTTGGTTGGAATTTATCAGCAAGTTTCTCTATTTTTAACAGAGGGGTCACAATGTCATTTGCTAAGACATTTGATGGAAATATAGTGGTGGTTCTAGATGTGGAATTACATATTGATGAGGTTTTAATTGCATATTCTAGTCACCTCAGTGTCTTTCTCTTGCTTTTTCTTCTCAATTTTGAGTTTTACTTTAGTTGTAACTTTTTGAAGGGGGATCCAAACATCCTTGGTTTCTCCTTCTTTCAGTCCTTCGAAATTCACATGGGCACTTGCCATACTGTCATCCCCAAGAAAGTATACATTGTAGCATTTTAATTTCAAATATTGATCACCTTCAATCTCATTAAACTCAAATTCTTCATCCCATATGGGGCTGATACCTCATGAAATTGATCTTGTTCTGCGAATGTTCTGTGATTATATTTAAAAAAAATAATGCTAACCAACTACAAAGTACAACTATAGGAAACATTGTAGATATCCACCAATATGTAGATCAGTCTAATTCTAGAAAATTAAAAATACCTAACTCAGAAATTGGGGAACCCGACCTTCCCATACTGAAGCTTAACATAAGGATCACTCTTTCGAGATATATATTTTCTAGAAAACTTGCTGCCTTCCACTACGGTTATTTTAAGCTTTATGCCAGTTGGTGAATGAAAAGTTGAAGATCCATGTAAAGAGTGATGGGAATTTGATTTGTTACGATTGTGAAGTCTTTTGGAACCATCAGTATATTGCCATTCTCTAAGCACTAGCGTTACACTAATCTATAACAACCAAAAACACATCAAAATTAGGTTTGACACTATGTTTGCAGTTCTAAATAGTTGATAATAAAATTACATTTTCTTTTGCTAGAAAAAAAATTAAATTACTTTTTTCTTGGCTGGATCCAAATATACATATAAATAGAGGCTAACTGATAGATCATGCCTACCATTATGCCAAGCTATACTGAAGGCATTTTGACAGGATACACCAGCTTGGATTGAATATGGAATTCCAGAAACAACAATGTGATCAAAAGAAAACTTAAATCTAACTAACTTTTAAACAGAACAGACTCAGAATTATGATAAGCTATGTTTTTAACTATTTCCATTTGCTAGTGGAAAAATGATTTCATTGACATGCATTGGAAAATAGGAATGTAACCAATTTTTTGACATGACAAGAAACCTCCCATAACCAACGATTATGTGCCTGGTGCTACAGGACCCAAATTCTAGATCTCTTCATACAGAGGAAAATTAGCATTGTTCAAAACCCTCCAAACCTCCACCCTGCACTGGGAGGAATTAAACCCTTTTCCTTGCTTATCTAAAAGCTCGGTGCCACCCAATAATACCTCGCAAGCCATTGAATTATTAAATTTGTTATTAGACATCCTGCTTTATTACAATGATTCTCGAAGAAGGACCACCAAAACCGTTGGGAAATTAAAAGGGGTTTGATGTCTTAAACATATTGAGTGAACCTTGTATATGGGTTTGACAAGAAATCATCTCCATTACATAATGGGGAAAAGTACAAACTCAACATATCCCAAAGGGACTTCAGAGTTCATGCAAGATGGCTAAGAGAGTGTTGTCTTCCCTTGTCTCTATGAAAACCAGGAGCAACATTAAAAAATTAGGAGAGTGGGAAAATGAACAATGAACATTTTATCTGTTTCAAAAATCCATTTATAATGACAAATTATAAAACCCAGATTCACAAAACTGTCTTAGTGGGAAGTTCTACAGGAATACCCAAAGTGCAGGAGTTGCTTAAAGATTTATTCCATGGAGAAAAGGAGTACTATAAGGACATCCAATCTAATGAGGAAAACCTCATACTTTGAGAAGTCACTCACCTTAGTCTATAAGTATTCCAACAATATCTAACCATACCTTCATATTCAAGGAAACTATTAGATATAATCCTTAGAAGTTGAGATAAGATAGAATTTATGATACAATCATGTCATGTATACAGAATTCATGGGCTTTGGAACTAATTGTAGATAAGCTGAAAGATTAGCTCAAATACAATATCTGAAAGACTAACTTTTTTAGAAATACTTGTCACACAAACTGAAAAAGATAGAAATTTCCACAGGTCGATTACAAGGAAACAAGTGTTATAATTGCAAAACTTTATGAGTAAATGTGAGCAATTGAGGAATGAAATGTATGTGTGAGATATTCCATTTGGAATACCATCTAGATTTCGTTTAATATCTCTGTCATCAACAACTTGGCATGTTCCATGTTCTACTTCTGAATGTAATGGAATAGGCTGCAAATGCAAATTAACATTCCCTACCTTGTTTTTTTGAAAAATACATCCTATATTCTCAGAAAAAATATTTACAAAAAGAAATGCAGAAGATGACTAAAGAAGAAATAACTTGTAAGCAACTATGTAGCATATAAATTGCACTCTTTACATCTTTGTGAGCCATCATGCCATTCTTATACCTTTACAAGTTGTGGGAGAGAGTTGTCAATCATGGAGACTATAGTTTGCCTCTAGACATGATATCCTTTTTTTAAGAATACTTGATTTAAATAAATTTGTGATATAAGATGATAAAAAGGAAAAATAAAGTATGACAAGTTTGTTCTAGTGAAGTAAAGAAGAGCACCTCTGCTGAATCTATGCCCTCAAAGGGGACAACCATCAAAACTTCATTTCCACAATGTTCAACATGTGAAGCAAACACACTTGAATTCCTTCCTATTGCCAAAAATGTAGTGGAGTCATCATCTACATATTTAATCTGTATATAATAGAGATGTCAAAGTGTATTTGTTAAACTGTTTGAAATCTCAATCATCAATCAAGCACAAGTTGAGACTACTCCTGTCTAGCATGGATTTAAACATAAGAGAACTAGGAAAAAATAATTATGCAAAAATCAATTTAAACAAGTAATTTCAATGCTGTCCACTTTATGAATAAGCATATCTCAAGGATTGTGGGATTTAATTCAAATAAAAATTTAACCTTGATTTCACAGCTGGCCAAGTAATCATATTTGACATTGCTTCAACCTTGTTCATAAAGATGTAGTCTTAGGATGCCTGTATTTTCATGTAAAAGAAGATTGTAAACTATTTTGGAATATTGCAAACTATTCTGGATGAGTTTCTGGTGAAAACTAGTAGCTTATCAATCCCATTGTCTATTAAATTCTTCCTTGGACAAATTTTTAAACTTATGGTAACTTTTAGTTGTGTGCCTATGTTTTCTGCAATCTAGAAATATAAAATTCAATTGAAGAGCTTAAACGAATGACAGAGGACTTAACAATAATGTAGTTCACTCTGTATATTTTCCCAGCCATAAACAAGTAGGGAGTAGAACATTGTGTTGGTGTTTTTTTCATAGGTTGGAAGCAAGTAGAAGAGAATTTTGGGTTGGGAGGAAGGAAATCACTGCTGGAAGCATGGAGAAGAGAAGACAGGCTACTGGGAGATTAATAAATGCTTCCCTGTTTACGCCAACCATGTCCGCACAATAAAAAAGCACCCGCCCTTAATTAATATCATCAATGGTCTTAGGTTTAAAGAAAATAATTTCCCTCCTTAAATTATTTTGTAGACCCTAGGTGAATAAAATACATCTGGGTATACTCTTGGATATTAAACTTAATCAATCTGATCAACTCTTAAATGGGTATTTCAATGGGTTATGAAACTAAATACTGCAAGATTCCGATTGCATTGCATTTGTCAAATGCATAGTCTGTACGCCACAAACACATCAGCATTAAATAAAGGCATGACATGAGAGGTATTTAACATTGAGATGGATGATATTCATTAATTAATATACGTGCCAGCAGGCACAGATGAGAATTCAATGCTAGTTGCATCTTTTCCAACATTTAATCTTCCATCTATTGCTTTTCTTATATTTTGACAGCCAAAGTATTCAAACAATAACAAACTAACTTCTGGAAAATCTCGAGGATGCAAGACCCACAGGACAACAGCTTGTGCAACAAGTATGGAGTGAAATTCAGTGCCTGCCTTATGTTTCGTCATAAGATATTTGTGATACTATGTATGCAATTCTTGAAAAGGATCTAGTAGAAACAAAAAATTCATGGATTGATCATAAAACAGAGCTTTCTGGAGTGGTTTTAGACATGGAAAGGATGATTTTTAAGGAATTGATGAATGAAACCATTGGGGATTTGGGAGATATTAGATATAGATGCAGACAACCCAACTTGCTCTCCACACCAAGGAGAAAACTCCACTTCAATTGATTTCAATTTTCAAACTTTGTACATATGTTTTCTGAATGCCTTTCTAAAATCCTGATACAAAATAAATAGGAGATAAATGGTGAATTAGACATTCCAGCATATATTGGTATCATACCTCATTGTTGGAGTTGAAATGTTAACAACGAAAATCCTAGATCAAATGAGTGTATTAGAAAAAATCGAGGAGAAACATGTTTTGGTCCCAGAGACCTATATGTAACAAAATGAAATTTTCCTTTTTATAATTGGGAGTTCATGTCTGAAACCACAATTCATTTGATAGCTTGTGCTTCAAATGAAGCCACTTTTTACCACCAGAAGTAGAGTGCGATTCCTCTCAGGAGGCATAAAGTTAGAAGTTTTCTTTAATGCTCTGCAATTTCATTCATTTTTTCCCACATGATTAAACATATTTCCTAGCTGATTCATAAGTTTTAATTGCAAGATCAATCCAATTCTTCTTTCTTATCACACAGTGAATCGATACATCTACCTGTTATTATCTTTAAGAACATCATTATGTATATCCATCACTGGACATTTTCATAGACCATGCACCAAAGCAAACCAAATCACTTGTAAGTCTAAAGGCTACTTTGTTGGTTCCAGAAAACAAAAATAATAAAATTCTATCAATATAAACTACAAAAGAGCCTTGTAATTTGCACAAATCAGGTTGTGAGTGTTGAACCTGAACAGAAACCTGCAAAAAATGGAGAAGGATCTACACTACAAAGATATTCAACATAATTATGAAATTCAAAGTATTAAAGTAGCACACACAGTAACAAAGAGTTTTTTCCCTGGGGACAAATGAGTGTCTCCCTTGTTTTATTTTCCTTTATAAAGAATGTACAAACATAGAAACAGTTTTGCCCTAAAATCATGAATATAATTGGGAAACAGCTCTGCTTCTAAAATATAAAAATGTAACCCATATATTCTTTACAGATTCCATAGGGAAACTTCTAGTTACACACGGGATGTAACTAACAATATACTAACAATCTCCAACTTGGCAGTTACATCTACCAAGTTTGAATCCCCACCTTGCCCCTACACCTAACAAATTTATTTCCTTCCAATACCTTGGTTAATCCTGATTCCTAACCTTGAGTATAGTTACATCAACAGACTCCACCACCCCTCTAACAATGAGTATAGTTACATCAAGTTATCAACAGACTCCACCACCTCTCTTATGTATCAGAATTCCACTTTGATGTTCTTTTCTCATGGATGAAACTTGGGATTCTTTTCCAAATAAATTGCACTTTCATTGTCCCACCAAATAGGCATGGGCCCACTTTAAGTATAATATATCTGTATAACTGCCGCAACCAAACAATTTCCTTGGAAGCCTTTGAAGGTGCAATGTACTCTGCTTCAATACTAGAATTGGAAACCCACATGTTGCTTCTTACTCTTCCAAATCACAACTTCTTCAAATGGTATCAATATATATGCACCAGTGGACTTCGCATTGTCCACATAACTTGTCCAATCAAATCTAGATATCTTAGGATTCTTGCTTCCATCTACTTGATAGCAAATCGATGCAGTCATTGGTGCCTGTACGTACAGAAATATCCCTTTGATAGTTGTCCAATGATCTCTTCCAAGATTTTCCATGTACTTACAACTCCCACCATGTTAAACCCCAATTGTGCTTCCACTATTCAAGGGTTAAGATCCAATGAGATTCCATTGTAAGTGTATCCAAACATCCACATTGATCTAGTTCCAATGGAAGGAGTGTACTTCCTAGATGGTTTGCAGGTCTTGATTGCAGATGGGTAGGCATGGTTGTTAGCTCATTCCAATTGAGTAGTCAAGCTACCATGCAATTGACTCCATTTCCCATTGAACAAGCACTATTGACAATGGTAGGTTTCCCATGGATCACTCTCAAAGCTTTAGAGTACAAAGATTCAACTATGTTTAACACTCTGCAAGGGGATGTCATCCCCTTGAGTCTCCATTGTTAATTCTCAATTTTGGTGCACTACTAGAGCATTAATATATAGTGATATTCCATCAGGTTGGTGCCATTGTAGATGTATGCAAACATGCACATTTATCCAGTTCTTTCTAGAGCTAGCAGAGTTTGAAAGAACTACTATATGTAGCAATTTTCCTTTTTCCCACAGCCTAAGATCTGAGGGCTTGCATCACAAAGATGTATTCATGCTCCTTGTAAAAAATCAAGTCCAACAACATTCCTTTTTGCTTTGTTTGGAATATAGACTGATGTTGCTTCCCTGACCAAGCAACATGGGGAAAATCATTCCAAAAGTAAAAAAGGAGATCATGCCTAGTGTGCATGTCGCGTTTTTCCTTCATGAGATTTCTTTCCTCTTTCTCAAGCAACTAAGGGTGGCTTGTTCCTTCTTCAATGAGGTTCTATACATACAAATTTGAGAATTAAAGAAAGGGTTAGATATTATTCTCTCTAGATAGTTGTAGCTATATAAAACTCTTCATTTTTCATTCTTCCATTGCAAGAATGGACATCTATGGTAGCATGTCACCTGTGACACACTATGATGCAATCAATTTTTTTGGATATCATATGGGTTGGTTTAATCGTGCTTTTTTCTAGATCCTTCAATAACTTGGGTCGCATTGGTTCATTGTGTGGAAGTGTTATGGTTAGTTGTTTGTGCACTTATTTTGATTATATTCACCAAAGGTGCACATTCACCTCACTTTTTTTTTCCATTAATTTGTTATTATACTTTTCTTTGGGATCGAATCCCAACCAATTTATTTCTTTTTTAAATTATTCCTCGGTCCTAATTGTTTATACACAACTCAAGATCAAGTCTGTGAGATAATCATCTTAGAGTTTTATGCAAATTTATTTGTTTGATTACAAAATGCACCTATTAGGGACACTCCCCTAAGACTGGAGAAAGCATCAGTTTGAACCAAGAGACATTAAGTGGTGATAGGGCTAGGTTGAATATAAGGTAATTCCTTCCTCATTCTTCGATTTCAGTCCCATAAGGCTGTGTCTTTGGCATACCTTCAGAGTTTGGTCATATTTTGTGAAGTGCGTGCTTTCATGTTCTGTGGTTGAGTTTTACATGTGATCCAATTGATTATTTTAATGCATGGGCTAAGGATTATGCTACACTTGATAAGACACAAACAAAAGAGAGGTTTTAAGGTAGCCATCATTATAGAAAGTGATGAATTAATATAAGATTTACACTTGTCTAATCTTGTTTTCTTTTTCTAAATGCAACTCTGTAGATAGTGACACACCATCCAATTTCATTGCAGCAGTATCGTTTATCTTCACCTTAAATTTTGACGAACCTGTGACCTTTTAGGATGAAGGTTCAGTGCCATATTTTATAGGGGAAAGTTTCTCATGCTTGCAAACATAAAACTGCTTAGCTAATTTCCCTTGGATAAACTTATCTGAGCCAAACTTCCCATGAACTTTCTTAAGTCCTCTGCTATTTTTCTTTATTGGGGTCGCACAAGATTTATTCACCCTGATTCCCTTTGACTTGTACTCATATTTCACAGGCTCACCCTTTTGTGCATCATAAGCCTTGATACGAGGTATGCTGATCGAATTGACTTTCCTTGAAGCTAAATTTGAAACATATTGCTTCTTTGGAGAAGGCAACACTGGTGCAGTCACACTCTGTAGCTTTTGTTCTTCCGTTTTTGGATCAGCCAATGATTCAGTAGAAATTTTTAGAATGTGCACTCTAGAAAGCTAAATGAATGCATTAATAGATTTGATAAATGATTTTCTTGCAGCATGCTCACCTTTAGGCTGAAATATCTCAATAGAATTGTCAAAAACACTAAAAGATGTTGCAATGATTCAGGCCTTGTCCTATACACTTGAGAATCTAGATTTAGATCATCATGAGTGTGTTAAAATTGAAAATTCCATTGTGAATACCTTGGAGTCCTTAACTATTGAACAGGTACAAGGCCATCAAGATGCTCAACACAAAAGTAGAAATCTTGGCATTTCTAGCTCCAATGTGCATCGACACCAGAATGAAAGAGAGAATGAGGAAACACCATCAACAAACACAATTTCTCATTCTCAATAGAATGAAGCAGAGTCTGGCCAAATGGAATCTTCCCATGATGCAATGACATCTATCCAAACTATTGGAAATTTGATGATGGAGTCTGAAGAGGATTTTATGAATGAGGTTATTGAGGACGATGTTTGTGGTTGCAAGTTTTAGCATTGAACATGGTGGGAAAGATAGTTTAGTGGAAGAGGATGAAGAAGAGGAGATTAGTGGGCATGGTGGAGAATAAGATGTAGAAGATGAGGATGAAGAAGAAGAGGAAGAAAATGAGGATGATGTACATCATTTGTCACATCCAGATGCTGACCATGATGTTAATGAGCTTGGTGACAATTATGATATCTTGGAAGATGAAGAAGATGATGATGATGAGAATAAATTTATATTGATATTGGAGGATGGGATCAATGTGTTTGATCATCTTGAAGTGCTTGGTCGAGCAGAAGGTGATTTTCCATCTAATCCATTTCATGTGATGCCTATTGAAGAAGTTTTTGGGTAAAATCGGTGACAGGGACATACTACCTCTATCTATACTACGAAATGTCAGCTTCTCGCTGGTACTTTTACCAACAAGCCCACTCTTAACTACACATTGAAATACAAACACCATTGGCCTAGGACAGGGGACAATTTTCCCCCTTTTCCTGGCTGATTTTTCTGACTGTAAGTAGCATCAAGATTCATATATAACATTCTGATATCATGCACTATACAGGAGATAAGATACAATATAGACAAAAACCAAACACATAATAGGGATTCCGTTTAGTTTCACTCTTGCAACCCAGCTGAATACCTCAGTCTGAATATCTTGATTTCGTGAATATCGGCATTTTATTAGGATGTGTGTACCTCAAAGGTATTATGGCCCACGTCTGCCTAATTTTAAAATCTATGCATCTTCATAGAATTTGAAAATGCGTAAAAACATTGTTGGATCTTCCAGGTCTTATAGAGTGTGCTGTGGGGTTTTAGTGTCACCCGATTTCATTTCTTCCCTTCAAATCATCCCAAAAAAACAACAGAAATTACAAATTGTATGGGTTAGCCAAAAATTCAAAATCATCCCTAGACGACTCCATTCGTAATTACTAGCACCCACAGTTTGTTCTTTGTATTTGTGATTGCCCACACTGACATAAAAAAACCCCACTATCAGGTCATAAAACCCAAAAAATCACCCACATAACAAAACCCCATTTCAGTCATGAATCCATTGAACACCCTCCCATTAAATATCCAATTGGCTTATTAGATCACGAATCCCAAACATCACATGGACATACAAAACCGACCTCCTACTGCACTTATGCAAAAATTCCACCACTATAGAATCTCTGAGGAAGAAAGCATATACTCACCAAGCGATATCTTCTTGGGACATTTATCCTTAAGAAAACACAGAATAAAAGAATTGAGCTGGAATCCACAAATTTTTTCGACGCAAAAATAGTATTTCATATGCTTATGAATCATGTCGAGGTCTTGGGATAGTTAAAAAAACACAGAATAAAAGAATTGAGATGGAATACACTGATTTTTTCGATTGAAAAATAGTAATTCATATGCTTATGAATCATGTCAAGGTCTTGGGATACTTACGAAGGTCTCTTCTCCCATGCTAAATTAGAGAAACCATTTGATTCCACCAAAAACCCTCACTCACAAGAACATAAAGAAATCAACAATAAAAACAAAGGGATTTGGTTTGATTCATGTTAGCTGCATTTAGCTAAAGAGTTTCAAATATTCTTGACTACATCCAACCCTTCCATAAGCTGCATTCATCACCATCCACTAGACCGCTCAGATATTTGATCAAAGACTGAAGGCTCTTAATTAGGTCTGATTGGGAAAAACATTTCCGTTTTTATGTTTATTTTATCTTTTGTTCTCTTTGTTTATTTTCTCTTTTGTAATGGGACAAAAAAAATTTATTTTTATTTTTTAATTAAATTAAAAATATTTTAAAATGTGAAACATTGCCATGAAAATATTATTTTCATTATTTTCTTGTTTTTATTCTTGTTTTTTATTTTATTTATGTTTAACTCGTTACTATAAATTACTTAGTAAATTAATATATTATTTAAATATTAACATATTGTATATAATATATATTATAATATTATAAATTAACTCATCGGATGGGGTGACGGTGCAGGAAAATGAGCAGATGAGTGGTGATGGAACGACCATTTACTGGGACAAGGTACGAGGTGGATGGAAATTTAATAGGCCTCTAATCTGAATGCTTGAACATGCTAGTCCAACGTGAACATTAACTGTCATTTATGGAGACTGAACTTAGCACAATCATGACAACAACAACAACAACACCTTCAAATTTTGGGCAGTAGACTCATTTTAGTTTCATGTACAGAGAGAGAAAGGTAGACTTAGGAATTGAGCAATGCACAATCTGAAACAAGATTTATCAGTGCATTGTTGTTGTAGACATGGTAAGGGAGATCTAGGGTTCTTTTTTTTTAGTTTAAGAAAAAAAAAGGTCATTTTTTTATGCAAAGTGGTACTTGCTGAAATTTTGACCTTTTGAACATTATAGTGATGAGAAGACTAGCAAACAAGTAAAACCAACGAATTAATGGAGGACACAAACTTGGTGGATTTCACTAATAAGAATTAAAAGACTCTTTCTTGTTGAAACTTCAATCAATTGTCGAAAGGGTCAAACTATGATGTTTTTTGTCAAATGAGATGTGGAAATCACTAGGCTGATGAGCTAAATGTGATGGTATAAAAAACAAGACATGAAAATGCACAGTGTGGGAAACAACAAATATTTGAAACTCGACTTTGCATCTACATTGGATGTTATATTGATCCAAGAGTTGTTCTTATCGAACATGTCGAGCCGACCGACCCAATATAGAATCTCATCTAAATGAGTTGTCGAAAGTAAGCAGAACCTGATTTGGCTTGTGGTTTGGCCCTTGACATGACTTGAAAATGGTACGGGAATAGGGAATGATGATGATCAGGTTTGGAATTTCATTTCATCTTTTCCCTTCAGACTAATTTTTGTTTTTTTATGTTTTGGGTTTTTATTTTCCCAAACATACAAAGTTTTATTAAAAAAAGGTTAGTGTAGAATTTTTTCATTAATAAATTTTTATTAAAGAATTTAAGCAATGAAAATATTATTTTTATTATATACTAAAAGAAATCTAATAAAAATACTTTCCAAATATAACACAAACCATAAATGACACCCTCCAGCATTATGCAATATACACCCACCAATATCCATATTACTTGCAATTAAAATTTGGGTTTAGAAACCACTTTCAAAGTGCAACCTCTATAAAAATTAAGAAAAAATTAATCGCGGCTTACAGAAATAGCTAAACATAAAAAATACATCATTAATTTTTTACCAAAATTAAAACATCACTTCCTCTCACACCTGGAAAATTAGTATGCATTTAGGAGGTACACACCGCTTGGAAAGGTGCATTTAAAATTGAAAACCATGGTTTTTTTTTTAACTTGGAGAATAACTATGAAAATCAAGCCCAATTCTAATGTAAGAAATGATTATAACTCAATGGTATATAAAGGTTTCAATTATATCTAAATAAATTTTAATACCAATGAAATTAATTATAGTTAAATAAATTTTAACAATATTACTCAATTATAGCATAAGTGAAAGCATAATACCATACGGATTTTTATATTTAAAGGGAATTTTATATTTAAATGGATTGTGTGGATATGAAAGGGATTTTTGTTGGCTTTTATATTTAAAGGGATTGCTAAATTTGTCTCTATGAAAGTTTTTTTTTAGGAATAAGTACTAAACTTAAAAAAAAATGCAGGGGACACACTCTCATGAATGTATAGAAGTAAGAAGAGTCAAATAGAAGAAACTAAATAAACCGCCTAAAACAAGTCTATTGCATCATAGTCAAATATGATTGGGTATATTTTAGGACCCTCTCTCTTACATCTTAGTGCAACCTTTGGTACCTTAAAACATTATTCCGTTAGCCCAATTAGGATTAAGAAATGGCTAAGGCTCTACTTTGAATACCTCTTCTCCCAAGTGAGAAACAAAATCAAATTTATGGTAGGGGAAGTATGAAATAAAAATAAATTTAATTGCTCAAGCTAATAGAGGTAGAGGGTTTTAACCACCCAATATGCTAAAAAAAAATAATATCCACAGAAAACCCCGCTATAAACAAGATCTATGTTGCTCCCACATCTTTTAGGTATACCTCTTATATACCTACCATAGTCCTATTCAATGGTTATATATTTGGCATTACTAAGGGATAACATCCCAATAATGGAGTTATTCTATGTTATGTCCTTCCTTACAAAACTCATTAGAAAAGGCCATGTAGCAAGTGCTAGTTGCATATATACTCCATTCACAAGTATTGAAGGGGATTACTATAATATCTAGTACTAAGAGTGAGGAAATGCAATCAATGGTTAAACTAGAGAAGTAACAGATGGAGGTTGGTGAGTTGATTGAGATCAGTTATTTTACCCTATATTTGGAAATTTTAGGGATCCATACAAACGCCCAACTCTACGACGCTAATATGGTGGAGAATGAGCAAGAGAAGAATTTACGCTAGTAGATTGAAAATGTTGGGAAAGGGTATGGAACATACTTTGTTTCCGACGGAGTTTTCTCCAACAACTAAAACTCGAACAATTCATTAACATGGACAACATATACACGCACCCAGATACTAAGTCTAGTTGAAGGATGTCATGAAGTCCATTTTACTTTGTAAAGGGAAGGACCAAATTCATGATAGCATGTCATTGAGTACTTGGTAGTTACTAACAAGGATCTCAAGGAATATGTTAGCCACTGAAGATTCTCTACTTTGGACATTGTCTATGATTTTTTCACTTGTGACTCTATTGGCTTCCCTGCTACAAGGTGCTCCTTCTTATATATTTTGTGTCTACTACATTGTTTAGGGTCTACCATTTTGAGTCTACCCCTTATTAGGATTTTTTAGTGTATCTTTATTAATTTTGGAGATGCTCTAGGAACTCTCTCATTGCTGAGATGTATCTTTCATGCAATTGCTTAGTTGGATCTCCGAAGATCGAGGTGCATGGCACCAATATTACTAATAGAAGCTAGACAATTTACAAAATTTACACTTCATTGTCAAATTTGCAATTTTACATGACACAATTAAAAATTACTAACATAAATGGCTAATTCATATTCTTCTAGCTAGTCATTTTTTATGTCGTGACTAAATTAGTCGTTTATGTTAGTCATTTTTAACTCTATCACTTATTATCTAGTCATATTTGTTAACTAGTGACTAAATTAGTCGTTAATTTTAGTCGTTTATAGTTGGGTCAATCAAAATTGCTCATATTTAGTCGTAAATCACTTGAAAACTCATGGTGACTAGAATTTTTAGTCACCCAGTAGCTAATTCCTCATTTTGTACTAGTGTCTATTGGAGACACCCTTGATGAGGATGAGGAAGAAATACCTCGAAAGAGACTAACAAAAGAAGAATATGTATAAGAATGTGTACTATTCTCTACACTCTTTTTATCTATAACACCTAGAGAAGATGCATGGCTTATTGATTGTGGTGTTTCAAAGAACATGATAGGGAAGAAGAAAAATCTGTCAAGACATGAAGAAAATATCTCTCCTCATAAATTATCATTAGGAGATGACTATCAATGTCCCATCAAAGGTAATGGTGAATTAAGCTACAAGATTGACTCTAGGACTTCCATGAATATGAAGGAACTACTATATGTATGAGGGTTGAATAAGAACCTACTTTCCATCTTAGGACTAGATAAGAAAGGATATAGAGTTGCTTTCATAGATAAACAAGTAATTATGTGGTCCAAAGAAAAGACACTTGAAGATGTTGTGGTCATGGGTGAAGAAGAAGGAGGACTGTATAAAATCAAATAACATCCAGACACAACCCTTGTCCATGAGACTACTAGATCAAGTGAACTATGGCATAGGAGGATTTCAACATAAACGTAGGAATATAACCAACTAATTAGAGAGAGAATTCTGATTTAAACTTGTATCTAGTCCATTTCCCACTGAAAATTTCTTCTGTGGAGCTTCATCACCCTATAACTCTAGAACCCAAAATTTATTCGAGAAAGAGGGAATTCCTTTACATACAACTAAAGGGATAGTGGGAGATACAGACGCTTTCTATTCATTCTTCCCATAAGGTTTCCCCCCTTTCTTTATCTATCGCCTCCCTTTTTCTATTTCTTTGTTTATGATAGGTATTAACTCCCGATTCAATATTATTCCAAAGCTAATGCATTCACTTATACATTTCAGGCGGTGGTTGAGATTCTGAACAGCCTATTCATATTCCTACATGACTATTCACATTCCGAATATATTTACACTATTTACATGTTGTATAATCCTGACGGATTATATTCCAACAATCCCCCCCTTAATCCGAAGGGGTGTTAGTAAGTCCGAGCATGTTTCTGAATCTTTCAAACTTTTCTCGTCCAAACGCTTTGGTGAAGATGTTTGCAACTTGATAATTTGTGGAACAATGTCGAAGATGGATTGTCTTGGCCTCTACATGATGTCGAATCAAATGATACTTTGCGTTGATGTGTTTGGTTCGATCATGGAATCTAGGATTCTTAGCTAGCTTGATTGCAGAATTATTGTCGATCAATAATGGAGTGGAATTCTCTTGTTTTTCTTGCAATTATTCAAGTATCTTCCTGAGCCATACTATTTCTTTCATTGCTTCAACTGCAGCCACATATTCTGCTTCTGTTGTTGAATCTGCTGGAACTGACTGTTTGCGTGATCTCCATGAAACAACTACTGATCCAAGACTCATAGTGTATCCAGAAGTTGATACTCCTGTCTCCTGATCACCATCAAAATCTGAGTCTGAGTACCCAATAAGTTTGAAGTCATCCACTTTAGAGTACTTGATTCCAACGTCTTGAGTCCCCTTCAAGTATCTTAGAACCCTCTTTGCAGCTGACCAGTGTCCTTCACAAGGTTTATGCATGAACCTTGAAAGTATGCCAACAACATAAGAAATATCTGGTCTAGTTGTTGTAAGGTAGATAAGACTCCCTACAAGTTGTCGATACTTGGTCACATCCTCAAATTCTTTTCCTTCGCTTGATGTGAGCTTCATTTTCTGTTCCATTGGAGTAGAGATAGGGTTGCATTCTGTCATGCAAAATTTGTTTAGTAGTTCTCCAACATATTTTTTCTAAGATAGGAATATGTACTTAGGATGTTGAGTGACTTCAATTCCTAAGTAATTGTGTAGATGTCCCATATCTGTCATTTCAAAGATCTTTTTCAAATCTTTCTTTATGGACGCTATATAGCTCTCATTGTTCCCTGTCATCAAAGGATCATCTATGTACACCACAAGATACACAACTGATCTTCCTACTTTCTTTATAAACAGTGTTGCATCATCAAGATCAAAATGTTCAAAATTTAACTTCAATAGATGCTCGGTTAACTTTTCATACCATGCGCGAGGTGCTTGTTTTAGGCCATACAAGGATTTGACAAGCTTGCATACCTTTTGTTCTTTTCCTTTCACAACAAAGCCTTCTGGCTGGGACATGAAGACATTCTCTTTCAAGTCTCCATTCAAGAAAGCAGTCTTCACATCCATCTGATGAACTTTCCACCCTTTCTGAGCAGCTAAAGAGAGTAAGGTACAGATGGTAGCCCATTTTGCTGTAGGAGAGAACATTTCTTCATAGTCAATTCCTTCCTTCTGTGCATAGCCTTTTGCTTCAAGCCTCACTTTCTGCTTGCCAAGTGAGCCACCTGATCTGTATTTGTTCTTGTACACCCACTTGCAACCAATTGGTTTGGTTCCAACTGGAGGGTCAACCAGCTTCCAAGTTCCATTCTTCATGAGTGCATCATACTCATTCAGCATAGCTTCTTTCCACTCAACTCGAGTAGAAGCTTCTTCAAATGAAGTTGGTTCAAATTTAGAAAATAAATTAAATTCACAATCAAATAATACATCCATGTCATCACTTGAATTATCTGCTCCTCCTCCATCTTCATGTCTTTTCAAACTTCTCGTTCCCGTATTTCCAACTTCATCTGAG
>LPNX010466016.1:354416-374479 GCA_001517045.1 Pseudotsuga menziesii | reverse complement strand
TTAGCTTCAGCAGCTTCCCATCTTCGTATCCAGTCATGATGACTTGGTTGCCAGAGGAATTTCTTATTTCTACGATTCCATCAAACATGTGGATGGAATGGCCTTACTGTCGAATCTCCACCATGGACAGCAAGCTTCTCTGCAACTCTGGAAGATAGAGAACGTTCTTCAACAAGAAATCAGGGAATCCGGGCATCTTCAGTCAAATGGTTCCCATTCCCTTTGGTTTAAGACTTGACTTATCTGCAAAGTAAACTATGCCATCTATTGTTTCATTAAGTTCTTCAAAACATTATTTTCTAAATGTCATGTGTGATGTTGCACCAGTATCAAGCAACCAACAATCTTTACATGGAAATCACAGCTCATACAACAAGCTCAGGATCATACAATAGACTCACTCTATTCAGGCTCATACATCACCTCTTTTACTGCAAACTTTCCAGTTAAACTTCCACACAAATAGCTAGGGTAGAGATTAGGGTTTATGTATTCCCAAAATGCATTCTCCAACGCAGCAAGAGTACCAATATACATGTATGATATTAGTCTTCAACTCAGACTCTTCATGCAGGCAGTAGTCTCCACGCAGGCTTAGGCTCAGTCTTCAGGCATCAGCTTCAACATATATTAGTATATGTAGGATATATCAACGCATATATCAATGCATATACCAGTCTTCATCGCATATGTCAACGCATATATCAGTCACAATACCACTGATACTTCAACGCAGCAAGCATAATATCATTCAGCAACGGTCTCTTCTCTACGCAAGATCACGACAGTCTCACTCACAAAACATATAGGGTTCCCACAGACGGCACCATAATATCAAATCGCAGCTTCAAATGGAGGATACCATCTCTCACACAAATTGTAGCTTTCACTTCAACACGCAGTATTCACTTCAACGCAATCTTCACTTCAACACGCAGTCTTTAAAATAATCACCAGACTTTAAATTTCACGGAGAATTTAAAATAATCACCAGATAAGTTTTTACCTCTCTGTCATGATATCATATCCCCAGCTTGTCTATGTGGCCGAGGATTACAGGAAGAAAATTGTGGGTTATGTCATGGGGATAAGAGATGAGGAGTTCATGGAATGCCACGTGCACATAGTCTCTGTGGCAGTGTTGCGCACGCACCGTAAACTGGGCCTTGCAATGAAGCTAATGACCCTAGCACATAATGCAATGGAGTTGTTTGGGGCACGGTATGTTTGTCTCAAATTCTGCAAGAGCAAGCTGGAGGTGTTTCAGCTGTATAACCAATCACTGGGCTATATAATTCATGGTATTGAGGATAAGTACTATGCTGATGGTGAGGATGCCTATGATATGTACAAACCGCTTAGACCCAAGAAAGATTATCAAGAATATCCCCACGGGTGTGTTCTCGTAGTGGAGTGGGACCATGAAGGAAATCTGAGAAATACAACCAGCAGGAGAGTGGGAGAAGTCTCAAACAAAAAGAATGAAGTAGTGATGCAGGAAACAATAGCAAATGGTCTCACACACTCAACTCAATTCCAATTGCACCCAGGTTCAATAGATTAGGGTTAGGCAGGTCTCCAAGAGAATAACGCATACAATGCATGCGACTGGAAGAGCAGGAAATCTGGAAATGGACTGGCAAGCAGAATGCCAGGACTGAAATGCAGCAGGTAGGAGTTATGGCAAATAGCCAAGCTCTGATACCACTGATAGGTATTAACTCTTGATTCAATATTATTCCAATGCTAATGCATTCATTTATACATTTCAGGCGGTGGTTGAGATTCTGACCAGCCTATTCATATTCCTACATGACTATTCACATTCCGAATATATTTACACTATTTACATTTTGTATAATCCCGACGGATTATATTCCAACAGTTTCTTGGTATGGGTTGGCCCTTGCGGAACTTTCTAGCAAAATTCCCTGATCCATGGGAGCCCTTGCAATTGAATTGGATTTTTCATAGTCTAGTTTCTTCAAATCATTCTATCCATACATTTGAACTTGATTTATTTAGGAAACTCTTTCTCAAAATATAACTCAATACAACTACGAACACAATAAAACATCAATGGTTTTGGCTTTGAATTATCAATGTAGCACCCTAACAAGTTCCCACTAACTACCAGGTCTTCATCGCTCCAATAATGAAGAGGGATATATGGAAGATTCACCCAAACTAGAAAAATAGATGGAATGTATTTATTTTGATCAAAATATAAACTCCGTTAGTTTAGGTACATTCCCCTTAGCCCCATTAAATACGGACCCCTTCTCAAATAAGGCCTTGCTCCTCCTTTTAAAATCGAAATACATAATATATTCTTCCATATACATTGTGTTGAAAATCTCTTACCAACATTCACCCACAATTTTTGTTCAACCAAATTTTGATTGATCTTTGGGAATGCCATAGACCCATAAATTCTGCAACCATAACAAAACCAAAGAGAGGAAAAGCATTATACATGGAATTTGAAGAGGAATTTTCAACCTCCAAAACATAAGCTAACTTGACAAATTTTCTAGCTTATGTTTAACTTGGGAAAATGTTTAACATAAGAATGTCGAAGAAGTGGGAAAATGTCATAAAGTGTCATTACATATACAAAACTTACACCTACAACTCAATTGTATTTCCTTACTACACAAATAAGTAGGCATAGTATTAGGCACCAATTGGTTAGCATGATTAGGGACTTACACTGTCAACCTACAAATATAGTAAATGGAATTTTAGAGGAAAGGAAATAAATACCAACTACATGGGTTGAGAAGTCCTCCACCTAAGCAGAAATAATCAAAACACAATAAGGATCAAGACCATGTCAAGATAAAAGATATTGGTACAATCTATAGAGTGAAAGGAACTATCAACAAAACCAACTTTGAGGACAAAGGTTCCCTTAAAGGGGATAGAAATGTAACAAACATAATAATAATAATAAATACATAATATATAGACAACCTATAAATTAATAATCATGTAATAATTACTATTATTATAAAGAGGACTGGACTCCTCATAATTGTTGAAATGGTGTAATTCCAAAGGATATTCTAAATGTATTTTACTGATGCGCCCTAAGGAAGATGTTATTATTCCTCAGTAGAGATGTTATTATTGTAATTGGTCATCATAGATTCATGTGGTAAAGCCTCCCTTGTAAGTCAGGTCGATAGCACCCCAATGAATATAATATAATATTGTTTCAAGTATTCCTAGGTGAAGTCGGTCCAAACAGTCTAGTAGGGTCGACTTGATCAGGGTAAAAGTCAAGTGACATAATATTTATAAATAAAGGATTTGTGTTCCTCGTTACAACATAGACTCACTCACTTGAGTAGCATATAGCATAAAGAGAGAGAGAGACAAATCATCAAGGAGGAGAATACATGCTTTGGGGTTTTATCTTATACATCTTACAGAGAGGAATTTTTGCTAGGTTTTCTTCCCCTTGAGGGTTTCTCGGGATAAATACCGTATCCATATTTTGATTTTGTTTCTTTCAGTCATTATGAATATGTTGTTGTTGTGATTTTTTATTAAACACTAATGATATCTATCTTAGCATATGAAATATTAACATGGTATCAAAGCTAGCCTGAATAGGACAACTTTCACAAGGTGAAACTCTCTCTCCTCTCCCTCTCGAAGAAGTTAGGGTTTCTATAAAGTTTTAAATTTGGAATATTTCCTTGCATAAAAGTTTCACCTCCCTAGAGCGCATCTATTGAGCCTAGGATTGAATTTTTTAGGTGGTTGAAAACTACAGTAAACCATAACCATAAATTCTTTAGAAATGGGAACCTCACAAGTAATATTTGAAGGGTGAATATTTTGGATCTTCAGAATTCAAGTGGACCAACCAACTTGTCTTAGTCAATCACATACCCTTGCAAGGTCATCTTTTCATTTTGAGAAATTTCAAATTTTAGTGAGCTCCTTGATAGGATGACCCCAAGCACTAATCTTCATGACAAACTCGAAGGCATAGAAAACTTCCTAGAATTTAAGTATTGGATTGGTCTCATTGTTAAAGAGAATGGTATTGAGAAGTACATGAACGATGAATTTGTAGAACCAACAGAAGTTGAAGCTAAGGAGAAGCATGAACAATACCTAATCAAGGAAATGTAGATCATTAGTGATTCTATCAAATATCACTTGATACCTCAAGTTTCATCTAAGAAGAAACCAAAGCAAATGTATGATTCACTTTACTGAATGTATGAGGGAAGGAACATAAATATAAAGATGAATTTGAGAGCTTAACAGATGGGAACCAAGATCAGAAAAGGAGAATAAATTCAAGACTACTTCACAAGGGTATCCCCGTTTAGCGAACAACTAAGTTCTATTAGAGACACTGTTGATGAATATGAGGAAGAAAGACCTCAAAAAATACTAACAAAAGAATAAGATGTGGAAGAATGTATACTATTCTCTACACTCTTTGGGTCAGTAACACCTAGAGAATATACATGGATTATTGATAGTGGTGTTTCAAAGCACATGATAGGGAAGAAGCCAACTCTATCAAGACTTGAAAAAAAGATCTCTCCTCAGAAAGTATCATTAGGAGATGACTATCAATATCCCATCAAAGGTATTGGTGAATTAAGATACAATTTTGAATGTGGGACTTCCATGAAGATGAACAAAGTACTATATGTACGAGGGTTGAAAAATAACCTACTTTCCATCTCAGCACTAAATAAGAAAGGATATATAGTTTCTTTCATAGATAGACAAGTACTTATGTGGTCCAAAGGGAAGACACTTGAAGATGTTGTGGTCATCGGTGAATAAGAAGGATGACTATATAAAATCAAAGGACATCCAGATACAACCCTTGTCCATGAGACTAATAGATCAAGTGAACTACGGCATAGGAGGCTTTCTCACGTCAAATACAAAGCACTAGCCTATGTGAGAAAGATGGTAACAGGGTTACCATATCCTAATATTGATCATGAGGGAACTTGCAAAGGATGTACAAGAGGGAATGAAATCAAGAATCCATTTCTGAAAAGTGAAACAAAGATTAAACGTACATTGGAATTAATTCATTCTGATTTATCTCGTCCTATGCCATCCATATAGTTAAGTGGATATGAATATTGTTCCACATTTATTCAAGAAATAAATGGATATACTTCTTGAAGAACAAAAGTGAAGTGTTTGGGAATTTCAAGGAATTCAAATCCTTGATAGGGAACCATTCAGAAAGAAGAATCAATATATCGAGATCAGATAATATTGGAGAGTATTCTTCAAATGAATTTGAAGCATTATGCAAGGAGGCTGGAATCAAGAGGGAGCTAACCACTCCTTACAATCCTCAATAGAACAGTGTCATGGAAATAAATAATAGAATCATTATGAAAGCAGTGAAAACAATGATTCATGATCGAGAACTCCCCACGTACCTATGGGTCAAAGAATCAAGAACAACTGTATATGTGCAAAGTAGATTATCTCATGGTGCTCTTGGATTCAATACTCCTAAAGAAATGGATACAGGAAAGAAACCTGAAGGGATTCATCTAAATATATTTGGTTGTCCAGTATATGTACATATTCTGAAAGAGAAGAGAACCAAGTTGGATCCTTCTAGAAAGAAGGAAATATTTTTTGGATATTGTGAAGTCTCCAAATCCTTCATGATATACATTTCAGGATTCCATCATATCGATATTAGTAGGGATGTAACATTTGATGAAGAGACAAGTCTTAAGGAATCTAAAAGGTCTCGGCTTGAAGAAGTACATGAAGAGGATGTACCTCTCAGAATGGTAGAAGAATAAACCTCTCGTCAAATGGTAGCATATGAAGATCATGATACGATAGAACTTAAGGAACCCCCTACTATGGATATATCTCGAAAGAGAAAACCTGCTGGGGTAAGAGAAATAATACAAGAAGTACAAAAATATAGAGCTCCACAAGGCTCCATAACAACAAGAAAAAGATCAAATCCATACTCCATTTATGTAGCTTGGATGTGTGACCTTGTATATCAAGAACCCACCATCTATGAGGAAGCTGCATGGAACAAAGAGTGGGTGGAGGAAATGACAGAAGAATAACAATTGATAATGAAGAATGATGTTTGGGATATAGTTCCCAAACTAGAAAAAAAAAAGTGTGGTATCTTTGAAATGGATCTACAATATAAAACATGTTGTTGACGGAAGTATTCAAAAGTACAAGGAAATATTTGTGGCTAGAGGATTCTCTCAAAAAGAGGGGATTGATTATGAAGAGAAATTTTCTCTAGTAAAAAGGTACACATCCATCAGAACCATTATGGCACTTGATTCCATGATGAAGTGGTATATACACCAGATGGATGTAAATAAAACCTTCCTAAATGTTATGATTGAGGAATAGGGTTACATCAAATAAAAAAAGGATTTGAAGTCGAATACAAAGTGACTCATGTACATGTAAGTTGAAAAAGGATTGGTATGGACTAAATCAAGCTCCTAGAGCTTGGTATGGTCGAACAGATAGCTTCTTGACAAGCTTAGGCTTTACCAAGAGTAAAGTTGATCCTAACCTTTACATGAAGATTATAGATGAAGAACCTATCATACTATTATTGTATATAGATGATCTATTTCTGACTATAAATGGGAAACAGATCACAAAGAGCAAGAAGAAGCTATCCAAAGAATTCGGGATGTAAGATCCTAGACTGATGCATTATTTAATCAGGATGGAAGTGTGGAAGATTCCATGAGGAATATTTTTGAACCATGAAAAGTATGCAGTAGAAATATTAGTAAGTTTTGAAATGTTGGATTGTAAATCCATGGCCATGCCCATGGACACCATCCTGGATTTGTTATCTGATGAATCATCAAAGTAAGTGGATATGACTTAGCAAGACATATTATTGGGCAATTGATGTATCTGAAGAATACAAGACCATATATATGCTTTGTTGTGAACACCTCAAGTCAATATCTAGTTAAACCTAGACGTGTTCACTTGGTAGCTGCAAAGCATGTGATGATGAACCTGAAAGGTATGATGAACTTGGGACTTTACTATGTTAGAGATAATGACTACAAATTTTATGGATATACAGATTCAGATTGGGAAGGAAGTGCCATAGATAGAAAGATCACCTCAGGTCAATGTTATTGTCTAGGATTCACCATGATCTCATGGTTTAGTAAGAAACAGTCTAGTGTTTCTCTCAGCACAGCTGAAGAAGAGTACATAGCAACTTGCTTTGCTAGTTGTGAAGCGATATGGATTTATAAAATAATGTTTGTTTTATTTGACATGGAGCTGGATACCATAGTGAATCTTTGTGACAACCAGAGTTGCATAAAGATGACAGAGAATCATGTGTTCCATAATAAATCAAAGCACATAGAAATATGATACTTTTATATATGTGATATGGTACAAAAGAGAGAAATAAATATCCAATATGTGAGTACCGATGAACAAGCTACTGATGTGCTGACCAAGGCTCTATCTCGAGTAAAGTTTTAATATTTCCATGGCAAGCTTTGTGTAGTTCGAAAATACTTTCCTCACAAGGAGGAACACTGATGATACTACAAAATTTCCTTTTAAGAAGGAATGATGAATATATGGACTCTCTTCGGAAAGGATGAGTAAGTTGAAAATATGGACTCTCCTCGGAAAGGAAAAACAAGTCGAAGATATGAACCCTCCTGAGAAAAATGGGGAGCAGGTTGATGATATGGATCCTCCTACGAAATGGGGAGTGATCTTAAGACTGTCATTAATTATAGTGAATCTCTAGTATGAAATAGGCCAAGTACACTTGAATATGCTGACAAGATGTGGAATTCACTTGCAGATGATCGTATCCTCTATTGAGTACATTCTTGCAAGAAATAGCACTCTATTTTTGAGAGTGGTCCTTAGTAGCTAAGGATGTCCATGCAAATGTTAACCTCTAATGGAGAGTACCCACATTCATTTGTGGATACTATAGAATAACACTCTATGAGGAGTGGTCCTAGATTTTAGATGACATTCTCTACAAGGAGTCGTTATGAAATACAGGGCCTGCATTTAGGTGCAGTTGATATCTACCTCATATACATTACTCTCACATGGATATTGTACCTACATTTATATGTAGATTCCATAGAATAGAACTCGCTTGGGAATGGTCCTAGATTTAGTGCTAAGGATTCTCTATGATGAGCCTTTACATACGCCGTGGTATAACACTCACATGGAGTGGTCCTATATTTCACACTGAGGATGTCCAATAATGAGGACCTACATCTAGGTGCAATCGAGATCTGCAGTTGCAGACAATACTCTTGTACGGAGAGTATGCTTACATGTACATGTATATTTTGTAGTATAACACTCGCTTGGAGTGGTCCCAACTCTAATAGGATTAGGATGGTATACGATGAGTCCTTACAGACGATGGGTATTGAATTCACCTACGAATGAGATCAACACTCAGTTGTAGATGATTCAGTTGGTTGATACTATGGATCATCCTCGCTAAGGGGAAGTAGGATGATGGAGGATTGCATCATCCTTGGACCTATGTCCTAAAGTGGTAGGGATTGATCATCCCACAAAGAGATCATGTGTACTAAAGGTAATGTGCCAGTAAAGGATCGAAAATGTAGAAGTGTTACTGTAAAGGATTGAGAAGACCAAAGTGCTATTGCAAAGGATCAAGAAGATCAGAGTGCTTCTACAAAGGATCAAGAAGATCGAAGTGCTGCTACAGAGGATCGAGAAGACCAGAGTGCTTCTATAGAGGATTAAGAAGATAGAAGTACTGCTACAAAGGATCGAGAAGATCGAAGTGCTATAGAAAAGGATCAAGAAGACCTAAGCGTTGCTACAAAGGATCAAGAAGATCGAAGTGTTGTTACAAAAGATCAAGACGATCAAAGTGATGCTACAAAGGATCAAGATGATCGAAGTACTGCTACAAAGGATGGAGAATATTAAATTTCTTCTACAAAGGATCAAGAAGATCAAAGTACTGTTGCAAAGGATCGAGAAGATCGAAGTGCTGCTACAAAGGATCTAAAGATTGAACTGTTACTACAAAAGGATCATGATATCATTTTCTGCAGGAGATCAAGACGTTGAAGAGTAACAATTCCAGTTACTGATGAATGTTCCAAAATTCCTATGAAATATATATGTATTAGCTTGATACTGGTGAATATTCTCTCTCTCGTTACTCCTATAGTCTATGATGATGTTGTCAATAGAATTCCCTTCTTGTTAAGGGGGAGTGTTGAAATACCGTAACTTCAAAGGATATTATAAATGTATTTTACTGATGTACCCTAAGGGAGATGTTATTATTACTCTATCGAAATGTTATTATTGTAATTGGTCATCATACAGTCATGAGGCAATTCCTCCATTGTAAGTCAGGTCAATAGTATGCCAATGAATATAATATAATATTGTTTTGAGTCTTCCTTGGTGAATTTGAAGCAGATAGTTTAGTAGGGCGGACTTGATTAGGGTAAAATTCAAGTGAATTAAAGTGTATAAATAGATTCATTGTGTTCCTCATTATAACGCAAACTCACTCAATTGTGTAGCACATAGGAGAGAGAGAGACAAATCAGCAAGGAGGAGAATACATGTTTTTGAGTTTTATCTTATACAACTTATACTGAGGAATTTTTGTTGGGTTTTCTTCCCCTTGAGGGTTTCCAGGATAAATATTGTGTCTATCTTGTGATTGTGTTTCTTTCAGCGATTCTGCATATGCTACTGTTGTGAATTTGCATTAAACACTAATGATATATATATATTGGCATATTAAATCTTAATGCTAATAGGTTCCTAAGAAATATTTAAAGGAAGGCCACAATTTCAATTGTCCATCATCTATCTATCAATTTACTCATATTCATATATTTATTATCATAATAGAAGTCAAATTTACTTCTTAGACTAAACAATCATGTTCGGTTGTATTACTTCTAGTTTTTTCTTGCCTCCCATACCTCTGCAATTATAGGATACCAATTTCATTACTTACCTTTGGGACATAGACCTTTCTCTAATTTCATCGTCCTGCTGGCCTTTGGAGGGGATTGTCACAAAATTTCCTTTTCAGGGTTTCTCAATTAACGTTTATTTTCCTAGTTCCTTTTCTTGAGCTACTTCTACATCACATCTCTCTTTAGTCGATTTCATTCCAATTTTTTTTTCTGGAGGTATATCCTCCTCTATTTATTCCATATTTTCCCCTTGTGTCCGTCGTAGTTTCCCCTTGATTCTGTTATGCCTTAGTTCTAGTTAGGATTCCACTAGACATGACTAATCCCTTTCTTTTCACTCCCAATATTTCTCAGATCGCTTCCAACAGAAACATAGGAATATAACTCGCTTATGCTCCAATTTCTCATAGAACCAACTAATTAGAGAGAACATTCTCATTTAAACCCATATCTAGTCCATTTTCCACTGAAAATTCCTTCTTTGGAGCTTCATCACCCTATTACAATAGGACCCAAAATTTCTTCAAGGAAGATGAAATACCTTTAGCTAAAAATAAAGCACCGATGGGAGCTACGGATGCTTTCTATTCATTCTTCCCATAGGGTTTCCCCCCTTTCTTTATCTACCGTCGCCCTTTTTTCTATTTCTTTGTTGCTTGGTATGGGGTGGTCCTTGGGGAAATTTCTAGAAAAATTCCCTTATTCATGGGATCCCTTACATTTTAATTAGATTTGTTCATAGTCTAGTTCCTTCAAATGAGTCCATCCATCCATTGTGAGCTTGATTTCTTCAGAAAATTGTTTCTCCAACTCTACCTCAATACAACTACAAACACAACCAAACATCAATAGTTTTGGCTTTGAATTATCAATGGAGCACCCTAATGAGTTCCCAATAACTTCAAGGTCTTGATCCCTCTAACAATGAAGAGGGATGTATGGAAGCTTCACCCAAACTAGAAAATTAGAGGGAATATCTTTCTCTTGATCAAAATCTAAACTCCATCAGTTCAGGTACATTCCCTTGGCCCCATAAAATAAGGACCACTTCTCAAGATAAGGTGTGCTCTTCCTTTTCAAAGAGAAATACATAATCTATTCTTCCATATATGTTGTGTTTCAAATACATTACCAACATTCACCCCCAAATTTTGTTCAACCAAATTTCCATTGATCTTTGGGAAGGCCATAGCCCCATAAATTGTGCAACCAGAACAAAACCAAAGAGAGGCAAAGCATTATACTTGGAAGCTGAAGAGGAACGTTTAACCTCCAAAACCTAAGCTAAATTGAAAAATTTGTTAGGACAATGCACCAAAAAGGGGAATGTTGTAAGGAGGCCACTAAGGCTTGAAAGGCCTCATTATCGAGCTCAACAAACCCACCATACCATACTTCAAGAGAGAAACTATACATGAAACTATTGACTCAAACACAACCTAAAGAAACCTTAGCTCTTCCCCAAGTGATATTTTAGTAATGATTTAAAAAAAAAATTACAAATTAGAGTTATATTTTAATCATGTTCATAGCAGATTAAGAGGTTTGTAAAAATGGATCATTGTCCAACCCAAATTTTCACCCTCATTTTTTCACTTATTGACACTCCCTTTAATTTATTAAATTTGTTTTAGACATCGCCATGGGCAATTTTTTATTATTTTATATTTATTAACTCTAGGGGTCATAAAATCCCCCTAAATTATAATTATTTAAAACCTTAAATCTTTAACCAATTTAATGAGTTTTTCCTCATGACAATCTGTAACTTTATTTTTTTTTGTTGGTTAATTGGTTAATTGTTTTTAATTATTTAATTAATAATCCACCCTCTCTCTTATATTTTATATTTTTAAATTTATTTTGAATTCCTTCCTTACTATCATGATTTACTTAAGGTCACTCCCTTAGCTTACAATTCTTTGATTCTTAAATCATCTAGTTCTTAACCCTATATTAATAATTTATCAATTCTTAACCCCATTTTTTCATGGCTTCTTAGCTTTTGTCGTTTTCCTTTTTTTTTTACCTAATTTTTTCGTGTCTTGTTGACTCTTACCTCTATAATATCACCCTGAATTGAGTCCATCTCAGTCTAGTACCAACCAGGTAAAAAGTGGGAAGTACTATCAATGTCCAAAATCGATAGCTTGGGTTTCTTTCATTGTGTTTTTTCTTTTGTGTTCCTTGTCCGATGGGTGGCTCGGATTGGGGCCCTAGTAACCGGTCGTATGGAAACATGCTCTTGGGCTTGGAGGTTACTCCTCCTTCTAACAATCATGAGGGTCATACTCGATTTGGGGACGAGATTTCAAAATATTTTGACGTTTTTAACACAGAACGTGTGTCCCTTTCTCATGTCACTTCTCTTCCCATCACCAAAAAAAAGTCGGTGGTCCACGGAGGCTGCCATAAATTTGAAAAAGCCAAAAAAGGAAAACCCCTTTTTGTTCTGGGTAGGGACATCACCATGGACTTAGTGTCGGCTTTGTCTCTTAGGTCATTGGTGGGTAAGATGGAGTTTGTCAAAATGTCCAAAGTTGAGATTCTGGAATGGATGGATGAGATTTGCAAACCATTCATCAAAAATATTCCTAGGGTTTTGGCCCTAGTCAATGGTTGGTTTGTCTTCCATTTCCTCTCTGAGGAATATAGGTAGGCAATTGAAGAGAGATTTTGGGTTAAAGACAAAGGGTCTTTGGTTTTGATAAGATGGTCAGTAAAATTCGATCCTAGATCTGTTGTTCTTCCTAAACGTCATTTATGAGTGATTTTTCCTTGGTTCCCTCTTTTTTGTTGGAACATAAAGGGATTTCAAGTAGTGGCCAACTCAATTGGTAAGATTATTTATATTGAGGACTCCCACCTATTAGGTTCTGAGTGTATCAACCCCCATGTGCTGGTTGATATGGATATGGACCTAGGGATTTCGAGTGAGCTCGAGTTAATTTGGGAAGGAGGCTCTTTCCTCCAGAATATTGAATACTAGCGGGTGCCCTTAAAGGGTTTTCATTGTAGGGGTATTGGAAATTCTAAATCATTTTTTCACCTTGCTCATAAAAAGGAGGTAGGTAGCCATCCAACAGTGGTGGATGTGGAAACTTTGGATGATGACTGTTTTCCCCTACTATTAGATTGAGACATGCCCTCTCATATTTGGAAAGTTCAAGAGCTCATTACCGCTCCTTTGCAATTTCTTATCTGTGGAAGAATTGTTCGTCAATAACTCTCGTTTGGGTGATTTCAGTGGCTCAGATATGGAAGGGTTAGCTATGGACTCATTCAATTCTACTCCAAATTTTGGAACCGACATGGGGGGCAGTGGTGGGGACGTCGTTAGCGTGGTCTTGGTCAATCAGATGCCTTTGGTGGTTGGCTCCCATTGGGGTGTTTTGAGTGGCTCAGTTGAGGATCATATGGCTTTGGAATCCTTCGACCCCACTCCAAATATTGGGTTCGAATAATTGGGTAGCGGTGGGGAGGTCGATCGCATGGTCCCGATCGATCAGTCGCCTACAGTGGCTGGATCTCATGAGGGGGAAGATACTTTTAGCATGGCGTACTTTCCACCCTTGGTCAGGAATTCTCCCGGTACTCTTCCCTTCCTCATCTCGGGCTCCCATTTTTGAGAGTGTTCTCCCTCATCGCCCATGGGCTCTCCTGGTTTGAAATCTTCAACCACTTATGCCTTGGGCTCTTGTGACTCTGTGACTATTGATATCGCATCCATTAAGAGACCCTTTGTTACTATCAAAAAGCCACGAAAAAAGGGTAAGTATCCTCTCAGTCCTCCTTCTACTTGTGCTTCCCTGATTGATGAGACTGTATGTCTAAATCCGCATGTCCCTTCCCTGTATTCCAAAGGTCTTCCTAAGGAGGATATTTCCTCCTTGTCAATTACCCCCTGGGCTCTTAGATATTTAGTAGCCCCCCCAAGGTTCCCAAATTATCTTTATTTCCCTTAATGTGCGAGGATTAGGAGGTGGACCCAAAAGAGCTTCCCTTGAGTGTTTTTTAGATAGGTTCAAGCCTTGTATTGTTTTGCTCTAGGAGACTATGAATGATGGGGCCTCGGCCTGCAATTACTTCCTCAAAATGAATCTGTCTTAGCGATTCTATGCCTAGGACTGCTGCGGTTTTTTTGGTGGGTCTTTGGTGGCTTGGAACCCCCAGGTAGAAAAATTCAAAGCTTATATGTCCAAGGATGGGATTATGGTTGAAGGTCATCTTGCTAGTTTCTCAAGGATTATTAGAGTGTTGAACATTTACGCTCCCTATAGAAATAGATAGGCATATTGGGATGGTGTTTTTGATTTGGGTGTTTTGGATTATAGTTATCTTATTGTTGCGAGAGATATTAACCTTAATTTGTCTCTGGACAAATTTTCGGGGGCGGGAAATTCTGAGGATCCTATCGTCGTGTTCTTCAAATCTAAGATGGAAGATCTGAATCTGATTGACATTCTGTCAAATGTGATCAATCCCACCTAGTCAAATGGAAGATGTGGTTCAGCGGGTTTGGCTAAGTGCTTGGACATACATATCTTGGTTGAGGATCTCTGTGATGATATCGGTAACTATAAGACTTGGTCCCATGCGTTGGGAATTTTTGATCATAAGTCGATCCTCCTTTAGCTTGATTTCGATGAAAGAAGGTCCGTTTATCCATTCAAATTCAATCCTATCTAGGTCGAGGATAATTTTTTCTGTGATATGGTTAAGGAAAAATGGTCCTTGTGGTCAGATCATATTTTCTCCTCTAAATTGGATGGAGTTATTGTAAAATTGAGTTTGTTGAAGAATGAAGTATTAGTCTGGGAAAAAGCTAAAAAGAGAGAAGAGAGATGGCTTCCAGAGGATATCGAGGCTGAAATGCAGGTTCTCATGGGAGTGGTGGACGAATTTTTGTTTCCTTTGATAGAAAAAAGATAATTGGTGAGTTAGAATCCTCTCGTGATTTATTATTAAACCATAGAGAAGAAACTTTGCGGCAGAAAAGTAGAGCAATCTGGATCAAGGCATGGGACAATAATTCAAAGTTCTTTCATCATTTTTCTAACCAGCATAGAATTTCTAATACTATTTGGGAAATTTATTCTGATGCTGGTGAAGTGTGCTTGGTGCAGTCCTCTATCAATGGGACTGTGATTGAGCATTTTAAGGCCCAGTATGAGAAGCCTTGTGATATAAATATTTTGGAGAAATTGTCGACTATTCAAAACTTTCCTTGTTTTTTTCTTGGAGGAAGATTGTATTACTATTGAAAATCCAGTTACCCTTGAGGAGGTGGATCATATTCTAGAATTTTTTGGGAAGGACAAGAGCTGCGATCCTGACGACTGGACTGTGGAATTTTTTAGACACTTTTTAAATATTTTTGGCCAGGAGATCACTCTGGCGATTGAAGAGGTCATAACTCTTAGGATATTCAGTGAGTCGTTGAACATGATGTTTCTTACTCTTATTTCAAAGAAGGATCTTTAAGCCCTTGAATAATTTGTAACTGCTAACTGAGGAGAACCGAGCCCAATCCTTTGTAGGATACTTGCTAGGCTCATCAGGAGATAGAATTCTTTGTGCCCTATAGCAAAAGAAAAAGGCCCAATTCACCGAGGGGCATTTACCATACCATGCTGGCCCCAGATTCGCAAGGGGGAATGAAATATGTGACCCACCTTTTTCTGCCTACCAAGCTTTCGAATTACTACGAGTGGACCCCAAAATTACTCAATTCATCTCAGTGATATAAACAAATGACCCCACCAAGTGCTACGGGTTCATTATATAAAGACAGATGCACATTTCTAGTTTCAGTTTGAAGGCTTGCTACAAAAATCCTTCTGTTCTCATAGTGCTCCTGCTGCTCAGATGTCCTCTCTATAGAATTAATTAGTGCTTTTTCCTGGTCATTTTCCCCAACCACTAATGCCTATGTATTTTTCTCCGTTGCTGGATCGACTGAAATTGATTTAACTTCCTCCGTTGAATGGTAAAAAAGCAGAAAAATGCTAGTAGTATGTACATATTGATCGATTACATTAGCTCTTAGGATCTTCTCTATCTCTGTCGCCTGGGATCTTACCAAAGCCCCTGCATCTGGAACTGGATAAGCCATTTATTTCTGGCTATGGATCAATTGGATATCAAAATTTAGGATCTGATGCCTTTGCCTAAAGGGCTGGGTCTTTCACGGACTATCCAGAAAGGATTATTTGGTTATGGAACATCCAGGAAGGGGCACTAGGAAAGATACTGGCTTTCGTACATCCTTCGGATGGTTCATCTTTATCCATATTGTATGCTACCTCTGCCTCTCCTTCATACCCTATCTTTTTTTGCATTGCATTGATCTGATAGGGGTTCGAATGCTAGCTTTTCAGTGTATTTCAATGATTTCAGAACTATATCCTTGTGCAATCTTCTCTATAAATTGATTGTCAAATTACTTGCTGAAAGAGTGAAGCCTTATCTAGGAAATCTTATTTCAGCTGAACAATTTTCTTTTCTTCCTTATAGAAAAATCTATGATGTGGTATGGGTGGCCCAGGAATGTCTTCACACAACCAAAAATCATCATAAGACTGAATTCTTTTTAAAGATGGATCTGGAGAAATCCTATGAGAGGTTGATTGGTCATATATCAGAATGATTTTGGTACAAATTGGCCTCTCCCCCAATTTGGTGGAATGGATTATGAGAGTTGTCACATCAGTCCATTATGCAGTGTTGGTCAATGGTGAGCCTTCATATTTCTTCAAAGGTTTCAGCAGATTAAGGTAGGGCTTTGCACTATCTCCCTATTTGTTCATCTTTGATATTGAAGGCCTTAGTTTGCTCATCAACCAGGAAAACAGTCAGGGGTCCTTTTTGGGATTTAAGGTGGCCAAGGGTTTGTATGTCACAAACATTATTTTTTTTGATGATGTGCTACTTATTGGGGGCGGGTCGATGGTAGAATTGATCTTTCTTTAGGCCCTACTATGTGTTGGGCACCATTTTGACCTCTTTTTGTCATCTAAATATCTTCCAATTTCCTCCGTAAAACCTTCATACTGATATATAAAGCCTAAATTTCACCCACAAACTTTGATTAAAGGTTGATTACTTGCAGGCTAGCTAGGCGTGAACTGAAAGATGGAATAAATATCCTCAATTTCCAAGGATGGTTGAACTTCCAACGGATAGATGATGTGGCTCTCATAGGTGTCGAGTCAATGCCGGTCAAAGATGACCACCTGTGCTACCACTCAGCACAAAAACAGGGTAGTTCCGATTTTGTGGATTTGATAGAGGATCTCGATGATTGAATTTCATTATTAGCTTCCAGATTAATAGCATTTCTAGCTTTTTTAAAGTTTGTATAAGTATTTCATAAGACAGAGGAGAAATATATCACGATTTTGAGAGAGAAAATGCATACTGTTCTGGATTGCGTTGTTTTACTGTGTATGATTGATTTTATGGTGAATATAATTAAAGTTCAAGCTCTGTGATTCTTCCTCTGCATGTGTGAATGAGGCATTGGAGGGCCCCAATTTTCAAGTTTTCACACCTTTCAATTGCCAGTGAAAGATTCGGATTGTTGTCATAAATGATTTGGATTGTTGTCGGTGGTATGTTTTTAATTCCTGTAGAAGTCAATTTCCTTATTGCAGAATGAATTAGATTGTTTTAAATCAGTTTTATGAGCTCTGTTATTTTATTAGTTATATATTGAAGGAATGGTTCAGACTATTATCTTACATTGATGTACATTGCTTGCCTATTTAATGATGGAGTATTAAGAACAATTACACATTGCGAATGCTTTCCTATAAGGGAAATTGATCTTTAATTGTTTATTCAACGTTGAGATAATGGGAAGAGTTTTTTGATTCACATTTCAGGGTTAGGTTTAACTTATTTTTATTATTTCAGTGATTTCACATATAACTTGTTGTGTAACTGGAAGATCAAATGAAACTACTTCTGTAAGGGAGTTTTTGTATTTTCAAAGCACAGTATCTTAATTTTTCAATAGGTTTATTTCATAGATAACTAAGCTGCCAGTTAGGTCTAGCTTTGAGTCCTTATACTTGGATATGCCTCTGAGTCTACCAACTCTGGATTGACTTAAAATTAAGGTTTGATCTGCATTAGTGGATTGAATCCCAACATTTGGCACCGTTGCTAGGGAGGCATTTTAGAAGCAGGCTTAGGAACTTTAGTTCTCTGATAAAAACAAAATTTCAACAAAACATAGAGTAGATTTTAGTTTTATGTCAAGAAAAAGAGACGAGAAAGGAATATTTATCAAAAACCCCCCAAAAACAGAAGTAACAGGAACTTCTTTTCCAAAAGGATTCACCACAACAGTTGGAACTTTTAAAATGGCTGAGGAAGAAACATCAAAAGGGCCAACTGCAGAATAGAGATGGGAGTATGAGAGAATGTTAGAAATAGAAAACAAACGAAGACAAGAGAGAAGAGAAGAATATATGAGACATGAAAGGGAAGAAGAGAGGTGACATGAAAGGGAAGAAGAGAGGAGACATGCGAGGGATGAAAGAACAGAAGAAGATCAGGAAGCCACCTTTAAATTCCCCATCTTGGACACTAGCATTGTCACATACCCCAATTTTGTAAAATTATGTAAATTGTTTTAATTATATTCCTGAGACATTATATTAAATTTAATGCTAAGTAGGAAATTGATGACTCAGCAGAGTCAACAGAATTGGAATGTAATTCAGAATATTTTTATTATTAATAAATAAATTGTGGAGACAACAACATGGGAGAGCTGTTAAAAAGAGGTTACTGGTCAAACTGGTGGATGGAACTAGGTGGAAGGCAAAAGACAAGTGGCAGCATCCTCAAATACTTCCTAAGTTGCAGGTGGAAACTTCCCTACATTTGGGGTCATGATCCCCCAAGAAAGTGGGATCAGAGCAGGGGGATCATTAAATGACAGTTAAGCCAAAAAAGACCTAGGCAATCTTTTAAAAAGTACTCAATGAAGAGAGCTGAGGCTGCTCAGATATTTTCCAGAGAGAATTCATTCAGGTGAATGTTATTCAAGAAATTCATTGAGAAAAAAGGGGAAAACAGTAAGGAAGTTGTCTGAGAGGATGGCTATAGTAACTTGTTTTTATTATAGCTTGTTAGCTGGGAGAGAATACTGAAGAGTTCTAAGTTAATACTGAGTTTGAAGACTGGTATCTGACTTTGCTACACCTAGTTCCAGCCAGGGAGACCAGAGCAAGCTCGGGGGTCCTGAGGAGTCGCTGTCTGAGCGCTCTCTAGGAGTTGGTAGGGAGGAACGGCCTCCCATTGCTGTTGTTGTCCACAGCTTAAACAGGTTCTGACACTTGACTGTTTATATTTTTTTTAGTAACTGGGAATGCTTGAATGTTTACATTATAGTTATGATAAAAAGGCTTATTGGTTAGTAATGTAAATGTTCTTAGATGGCAATATTAGAAACTATTGATGAATGATAAATACCCTCTGTGTTTTTCCACATCTGGGTTTTACCAGATAGTACTCCACCGCAGGGGTTAAAATTAAAATAAGGATTACATTATGAGAGCTCAGTGTAGTAGTTGTTTTCTTTAACTATTACCAGAAAAGATATGTTAACAAGTATTGTATGAGTTTTTAGTTACCAACTAATTCCTGGTACTGTACTTTGTTTCCAGTAATTTCAAGTTGTAAAGAACAACTAGTAGATATTAGAATAGATTTAATACTGTGTTACTATACAGTCTTATCTTTTGTAGCAAAATAATTTCATACTAAATGTCTATAATAAACTGAACATCAAAATAGTTATAAAAGGATTTAATATTACTATTAAACCAATCTGGTATAGACCCTAGGAAGGTTTCTGTGATGCAATTATCTCTTTATTTAGTTCTCAGAGTGTTTTCTTCTTTTTCTTTTTAGAAACTGAACGAATGATAATATTGGTGCTTACAAGATAAACTCTGGACGAGTTAATTCTATTACTGTATACTTATACTTAAACAGTATAACTAAGAAAATAAATTAATTAATACAGAACATAATACTAAA
>LPNX010466016.1:340523-352599 GCA_001517045.1 Pseudotsuga menziesii | reverse complement strand
ATAGTCTTAGAATCCTTGAGATGACAATTAGACCTTTGTCACTCTCTAAGCTCCACAAATTTATCAAAGATTTTATAAGTTTTTATGTGAAAGGAAACTTGGATATATTATTAACCTTCTTGTTTGATAGTATAATCGTAAAAAACTCATAAGGGGTTAAATATGATAAGTCTAGGACTAATTCAAAAGGTGTTTGGTTTCTATCCAATGTCGATCTTGGAAATAGAGTAGAATTCTAAAATAGTGCAAACCCTTAAATTATTAAGGGAACATTTGTATCAAACCATAAACTCGTAAATGCTTAAAATAAGAAAAGTATATGAACCAATATTTGTAATATCTTATCATTTATAGCTGCAATTGAAAATCTGAATATGATGCAATCTAAACATGGCATGCTATAGTAACTATGAATAATTGAAGTAAACCTTTGATGTTGTGATTTTCTACCATGATAGCTGTTAAGTAAAGAAATAATTATTACATTCTTACACTTACCTTCAGTATGGACATTTAATGGTTTCATACTCTGTAGACTTGTTAAACTCTATATTTCTGTATAGAAAAGTTAACTACCACCTTTATGTGTTGAATTCAATTCTCTAGCATTAAGTATCAAGAAAACTTAGTAAAATTTATACCTTTAGAAGCATGGTAATTCTGTCTAGCATGTATGTACTTTTACTAATTAATTTATATACAGCAAAGCGTATTGCAAACTTCTAAGACTTGTTAACATCGACCCATACTTCTTACCTGTATACCTGTAATAGAAGAAAACTGTTGCATTAGCTCGAAAGCTAAGTAAGCCCAGTCCTTCATGACCAACCCACCTTGTGTCGCAAACAGAAAAACAATCAGTAATTGAAAATAAACTATTCTTTAAAGTTAAGCAAGAGATCATTCAGTTACAACTCTAGTAACTTAAAACTAATCAAACAACTAATGACTTCATTTAATGAGTATCTATGCTATTTAAAAAACAATTAATTTTTTTGAAATTTTTTGGGGTTCTGACATGTGGTATCAGAGAATGGTTCAAATACTAGGCCTTGATGTGGCCCCACTAGTTTCCACAGAACAGTAAAAAAATAATGTACTAACCTGTATTTTTTTTTATGTGAAAAGCAGAAAATTTATTTTCTGAATCTAACAGACATGTATGGAGAAGTTAGGAGAATATGCTGAGGATGAGTCTCCAAACACTGAGACAATACAGATGTCTAAAGAGCCTGTGTTAGAAGAGATGACTGCTCATTCTTCAGAGCTGATACAGACTATAAAGGATTTAAAGACTAAAATGGAATCAGTCAAGAAGGATAACGAAAGTATATTAAAGACTCAAGAGGAGTTAAACCAAATCTTGATAGAAAAATTCTAGACAGAAGGGAGGAGTAAAAGATCTGAATCTGAGGAAGCTAGTCATTAGAAAGGATCTAAAAAGATGAAACTGGCTAAGGCTAAGAGCAGCTCATCATCTGAAGGGCTCTGGGAACAACAAAGCTACTACACTACTAGTGACAGTAGTGAGGCTGAGTTGTATAACATAAAGAAAAAGTACAGGCCATACGAAGAGATTTCCGGGGAGTTCAAAAAATTAAAGCCCCAAACTTTCAATGGAGAGACTGAAAAAGGGGAGGAGGCAGAGTCCTGGTTATCTGGGATGAGAAAATATTTTCAGATATACAACTATTCAAATCAGCTGAAGGTGAGAATGTCCATCTATAATATTTCTGGAAAGGCAGATATATGGTGGCAAGATCTGAAAAGAGTCAAGGGGATCAAAGAAAAAGAAGTCAATTGGAGTACTTTTAAAAGATACTTCAAGAAGAAATTTCTGTCCGAACAATACTATGAAGAAAGGGTGAAAGCATTTTATGAGTTAAAGCTAGGATCCATGACTATGAAGGACTTAAATAGTAAATTCTTAAGTCTGTTAAGATATGTGCCATATTTAGTTGATGAGAAACCTAAAGTACAGAGGTTTCTCAGTTTCCCGCCATAGCATATAAAGGACAGAATCGAATATGATAACCCCAAAACTCTGGAAGAAGCCATGAGAAAGGCAAATTTTTGTTTTGAATAGGACAAAAAGAAAGAAGGAATAACCAACTGGAAGGCTAAAAAGAACAGTAATCAGCCTGAGTTCAAGAAAAAAGAGTTTGTACCTTAGAAGAATTTCAGGAATAATAAGAACAGAAATCATTCTAGTGGTAAGAACTTCCAGGGAAACAGAAATGGTGCTCCTAATAATTCTAATAATTTCAATAACTTCAAGGGTAAGGAAGCTTCAAACAATCATGGAAATTTCACTAAGAATTTTGAACGGAAGTATCCTGTTAAGTGCCGGGAGTGCAATGGCCCGCACTATGCTTCAGTCTACCCAAATCGGAAGAAGTCAAACAGCAATATTCATACCATACAACATGAAATGACTGTTGGAGATTTTGCAAGGACTATGCCCCGAATCAATGCAGCGTTGGAGAACTGCCAAGCTGATTATCAAACTTCCATGGTGGAAGTAGAAGGTATGGTTAACCAAACCCCTGTCACTATTTTAATATATCCAGGTGCTAGTCTTAGTTACATTTCACCTAAGATAGTAGAAAAGTGTAATTTGACTGTTGAAAAGTTTGATAACTCCTGGTTAGTTCAATTAGCCACAGGGGCAAAAAGGAAAGTAACATGTTATGTTAAGGAATGTGCTTTAGTTATGAATGATTTTAAAACTACTATTAAGTTAAATCACTACTACATTTCGATCCAAAATCTGATGGTTACTTCTGACGGTGCGTGGATTTTTTCTTTTAAACCTACCAAAAATCACAAAGTTAATTTTTTTTTTTAAATTATGGTCATAATCATCACTTAAGCGATGTCTATCCTAGCAAGCGTCGCTTAAGTGACGGTGCATAAATTGATCAATTATGTGAGTAGTAATTATCCTTTTGTATGTAGATATTAGGTGCCCATTTCATGTAGGTATTAGGTCAAAAATAAATAAGCTAAATTATGTGTTTTCACATAAAGGCATTATTTCCAATAGTCGAGATCAATTTCCAAGGGGATTTCATGTTTAGTTTCAATGAGGAAAAGTGTCACCTCTCTTATATAATCCTTGTTCCTTTTCATTATGTTAATCCATGGCCCCTCTTTGTGTCATTTATTTGTAATTTTTTTGTGGATATTCCATTGAATAGATTGTCACACCATATCTTAAATGATATTGCAAATACCCTGAGGTTATGATATTGCAAATACCATGAGGTTATGATATCAAAATTAACATGAATTTTTTTATTACTAACTACAAGTCATTTTTCTTCCTCTAATATTTTTTGATATCCCGATCATTTTCTTTTCTCATTGAAGGAACAATATTTAATTGTTGTGGGAATGGAACCCCTATATTTTCTTGTGTCTCAATTTTTATCATGTATTGATAGTTTTCCATAGGTAGGGTTATGTTTTTTTCATGCTCTAACTCTCGATTAGGGGTAGGATTTTAAATAAATTGATCAATTATTTAAAAAAATACATTTAATTGGTTAATTATTTAAAATGGAAAACTAAAACTTAAACTATCATGCTTAATCACCCCTCAACTACCACTACAGGTGTGCATTTTTGTTTCATTTGTGATGATATTCTCATTTGTAAGGTTGGGTGATTCCATTTGGACATGATCAACATATCCTTTGCTTGAAGTAGATAAATAATAGTTGTATTCACTTGCTTAAATATGTGACACCGGATCTATGTATTCACTTTCTTAGTGAAATGCACGCCATAGTATGTACATTCATTCAAATGAAATCTAGTTCATTAACCTTATTTTGGGACCACACTTATCAAACTAGCTAAATTGATTAAGTTTCAAAACTTGAGTATTTCCTATGTTAAGATTGTTTGGATATTGAAAAAATCCTTGATGCAGGTTCCAACATTGAGTTTGTTTAAAGAAGGAAATCTAATATGATTAGATCAGTCACGTTTAACCTTTCTTCTAACATTAGGCCCAAGTACAAAAAGTGGGTCTTGTTTGACCTTTTCCTATTACCACTCTGCATAAGCCTAAGATTAAGTGTTTCCCTTGCTGGAAAGAAAAACCATGTAATTCAATTATGTTAGCATGTGTATAGGTGAATACCCCTTCTATCCCACTACCTAAGATAGACGAATAATAAAACTTAGTGCAAAAATTCTTATGTTTGGGTAAGGTCACTGCATTAGAACTAATGTATCTCCTTGGGGATGACCACTCACATGTGCACATATGTTTAAGCACGATATTGATATATTATGTGAATTTGTCTTCTATCAAGGTCCATAATCATGGGGTCAATCCTTTTGTCATGTATATGGAGCCATGATTTGAGCATGGGTTAATGTATGATATTGGAACCCCATGTACTATGGCATGACTTTTATTGGCACAGATGGTGGCGTAGGAATGTTTCATGTGAGTTGTTTGCTCCAATCCATGGGCCTCCCCTTGATCTATACAATGAAGCAAATCAAGGAGGGGTAATCCATTTGACTTGGCTATGTTGGCTTTGTTATTTTAATTATGCTATGGATATGAATTGGATCATGATATGCACATTTTGTTTCTTGTTTACTTTGTTCCATTGGGCATCTTTCGCTCTTAAGTTATTGGGACAACCCACTTTATGAGGGAAATTTTCACATGTATTCACGCATAAGGAGATCGATGCCTCCATGGTGAGATATATGTTTTTTGGGGCCATATTTCATGATTACACATGGACCTATAGGTCAACACATCACCCTTAAAGAGGATTTTAACATATACATTGGAGTTTCAATTGCCTACTTTGCCCTCCTATAGAATAACTACTATAAACCAAATTAAGCATATTATGATATATTCGTATGTAACATGTATTTGCATATCGTTATTGGTGTAATGGCTTGTAATGGCTTATTGGTGTAGAGGCCCTTTGTTAAAGGGTCCCATTGAAAGATAAAGACCGGGGGTTCGCTTCGCTCCACAGAATGCCCTCCTCGACTCTAGCGCTCTGCCCTATGCACAGTTTGCTCAAATTAACTACAGTACTGGATTTCGAGCGAATTGCAATTTCCAGGATAGAATGTATTTTGCTGATTTGGGTGTACCACTGCCTGTGATAAATTTGTGTTCACCCGCTCATGAGTTTGTGGGCATTAAACCTCGAGATCTGATGGTGCAGGCAAGGAGGGCAAATAGCACCCGGTGATTAGCGTTTTCATAAGGAAATTATGTCTATGAAGAAGGTATGGAGGAAATTTGGAGTTGCAGTTGTGGGTTTGGTGCTGCTATCCATGCTCGTTCCATTGGTATTCTTGCTCGGACTCTATGGTGGATTAAAGAGCAGTAAGTTCATCTGAACCCATTTCATTTTTTATTTGAATTGAAGCCCCCTTCTCATAGACTGTTGTGTATGGGGAATCTGGATTTGGAGTACTTTGGCTGGGGCTGGGGCACTTACAGGTTTTTATGAAGCCCATTTGTGGAATTTGTGGTGGGTGTTTTTCATTTTATTCAACCATTTTGTCTCTCTGTTGTATACTCCTACAATGGGCATTTGGTGTATACCTAGATCCTTAGTACTGTGGGTGATTTGGGGTTGGTATTTGCATTAGATCTGATTGAACAGCAGGTAGTGTCAACGTAATTGGTCAACGTAAACCCTGGCAAACAAATTGGTCAACGTAAACCCTGGGTTTCTATTGTGAGGTAGCAAGTACATTTTATTGTTGTTTCCAGAAATATGTCTCAAGGGGCTGCTCCACAATCACAAAAGAAACGGCTTAAACGAGAGTAAACAAGTCTGTGACCCCTGTGGCACACCCTGGCATAAATAGAACAGCACCCTTTAGAAACAGTCAGATCGCAAGTGTAGCAGAAGTACCAATGTTGTTCCATAAAGTTGCTTCCACTAGTGGTGAATGTACAAACTTTTGATGCAAGTGACCGTTCACTGTTACTCTCATCATCATCTTCTTTATCCATACTAGCCAATTCTCCATCAGATGTGCCATCATCCTCATTATCATCTGCTGATGTGGCATCACACTCAATCGCACTAGAATGGACTCCCTGATTGACTGGATTAACCAAAGCCTCCGAGTTCTTTGTAGGAACACTAGGCTTCAACTCACAGCTAGCAGAATCATTGTTAGAACTAGTGTTTGACCAAGGATTCTCTGTTAATTTTTCAGAAACATGCTTGTTAGCACCATACAAACCCAGTGTAGAAACCTGAAAACCCAAGACAAACTTCAAACCCTCCAGATGGGTTTCATCGGCAGACAACTTGACCATCATATCAATTGCCCTCTTGATAATAGGCTTTATTGTGGACTCACCATTTGCCAACTGAACTACAAAAATGAAGTATGCTTTCGCAGTAGGAACATCAAATGACAGGAATGCCTTCTCTAAACCCACAAGCAATGCATCAAGAATGTGATCACAAATTTCTCTTCATTTTGAATCAGATGAAGGTGACACCAGGCATTGATGAAAGCAATAGCTGAATCTCTTACTGAATTAGAGACTCTTGTTGGAAAATTTCCTACAGCTGATTGAGCAGTATACCCTAGCAGCAGTTTCTCCAGCCATGAAGCCTAAGAAGATGAATCCATCAATAAGCATTTACCTTCCTTTTCTTACCTGAAGGATGAACCTTGACTTGGAAGGGTGCATTCCTTTCTCTCCTTTCCCTTGGCTTCTGCATTACAATATAGACAAGTTTTTTGTCCACATCAGAGCTGTCTTCTGTCTCTTGAGTCTGGTTATTAATAAGGTGTTGGATGGTTATGAAAACCCTGTTGATCTGCTAGATGGAGCTCGCATATTTAATGCTTCCACGGTAAGTAATTCTTATAAATCTCAATTTAAATTGCATCCTCAAGCTAGCAAGTCTAGAGCATGTAGGGAATATATAGGTATTTAGTGTCATAGACATAGCATCTTTGACATTATTCTAATTTAAAATTGTTATCCAGAGAAATTATTGATTCTTTAATAGTGAACTTCAATCTTGTAAACATAAGTAGAACCTGTGAATTTTCTCTGGTTGATAAACTAGGTTGGCTATGGTAAGTAAAATGCCCTTCGAGGTATGTAGAACTTATCTGTCTTTTTGCAAATACTGGTTCTTAATACCAAGGAATGGTTTTGTTTCAGGCATTGGGGGTTCTTGTTGGTCGGCTTGTTAGTGCTGCTGATTCTGTTTCGGTATATTTTGATCAAATATTTTTCTTGGTCTATGGTTTTGATATTTTTAGATATTGATTTTAAATTAGTTAGTTTTTCCTATTTGTTACCATAGGTGGGGGACTGTTTTTTCAAATATTTTAGTATAATTTATTTTTGTTATCTATGATCATTATAATCCTCCTATCTAGTGTATTCTTTCCAGAATAAGGACTTTCAAATTCTGGGGTAATGTTACATGTTATAGTTTCCTTGTTTGTAAAGGATATATTTTGGGTACATGGACAATCTGATAACTATATGTTGCAGTGCAGGTGTGCTTGTCAAAGGGCTTGGGAGCTCCGGTTGTATCCGACTTGGGAGCTGGGTTCAATTCCTAGCCAGTCTCTTGCATTTTAGGCTATTTTGTGATTAGGTACGGAAAATTTTTACAAGATTGTATTGATTAGAACTTAGAAGTGATATGTATAGCATGTCAGATGACATGCAGCGTCCATTTATTGATGATAAATTGGCTTTCTTCATACAATTATGTTGTCACCTGATTTTGTTTTTTAATTTTTTTTAGTATATATCATTGATGCTACCAAATTGTTGTTTTCTGCAAATTTGGGTGAAGCTTATAGCCCTTCCTGATACTCGTACCATGTACCCACATACCCAACAATCCCACATTCCAAAATTGAGCATGGTGAATGAAGCACATTGCCATATAGCATATAGCTACAAAAATGAAACATGTTTTCTGAAATAATAGCAGTATTCTAAAATGCATTAGAAGCCCTGTACGAGGATGATCTAGGCTGAAATCTGGACTTAGGCCAGTATCTATCCACTTGTGTTTCATAGCAGAATTGTTATTTTGTAATTTAGGCAACAAACCTCTATTTTTTTCTGGTTGAAGCAAACCAGGTTAGGATTCACTTGATAATAACTCGCCCTACACTTTTTTCCCGTTACTCGAAAAGGCGAAAAACGTGTACATCATTCCCATTTCTTTCAATGTTTGGTGTCAGAACATAAAGCCTAACAGAAATAATGGAGAAACAACTATGAACATTCAAAAAACGATAGAAATGGATGGAAATAGTTGATGTAAACCAAATATACAGTGCAGCATATATGCACAGTTAAAAAATTATGCAAGCCTCCATGTTCACATAAGAATAGTGTGAAAATCAAGCAAGTAGGAAATGCACATGTTTCAAAAGTCTGAGAAGTATTCTTCATGTGTAATGAATGATGTCCACATAGCAACCAATACCCAACCTCCAAGTAGAGCACTCCAATAAGATGGTCTACAAAGCAACCATTTAAATCCTAAAGCTAGGGTTTGACTCCCCTAGATAGCATCCCATTGAGAAATTCCCTCCATGAAGCACTTGACAAATCCTTCAAAAGATGGAATGACCTCCTTGAGAGCGATGGAAAGGCGTCTCCAAATGGAAACACTCCAAGGAAGAGTGGTCTCTAAGCAAGGAGTGAAGTCTAATACTAGGGTTTTGACCCCTAGATCTTCTAAAAAAACTATACAAAACATCCCTAAAGTGGATGGCTCCGATAGATGCATGAAGTGATGAATAGGATCTTTCTAAAGTGGAATGCTCAACCTCAAAGTCATGAAGAAGTGCACCAAAAACCCTCCAAGCTTTGCAGACTGATCAAGAACAGGCCTCCCAAGAGGGACGTTTCCATCAAATTCGAGGACTATGGAATTTTAAGGTGGACTCCCTCCCTCATATCAACACCCAAAGCTGAACACTCCTCCTGCCAGGTTGGAGAATGAATCCAAAAGGCTGATGACCTACCTAAGCAAGGCATGAAAGTGGTGAAAACGTCAAACAATATAACATCCTTGAGTGCTAAAGACCTCAAATAGGTAAGAGCACTCTCCAAGATAAGATGATCCATGCTGAGAAACTCTGCTGAGAATAATCTGCTGTCACATAATCTGCCTTTGGCCTCAGTACTACTCAAAACCCTGCTCAATGTAGCCCTTGATTATGAGTTCTACACTAGAATCTGTTCCTCGTAAACCCTCCACAGTTCTTTCAAGACATTCTGCACTGGTCTATGAAGGAAACAAATCCAATATTTGGCAACAGACCTGATTCAAAAAACAAAACAAAAATAGATCAACAATTATGTTGTTATGAAGTGATTTAGATGTAGGTGTCGTTGTGACCTTATGAAATTCCGGTTTCTTTGATTGAAACTAAACTGGGGTGGAGTGGATTGAATTGTGTGGAACTAGAGTGAACTGGATTGAACTCCCAGTGAAACCGAGGATAACTAAAGGTGCAATAAATTCAACAGTAGCAACCCAAGTAGGGTGCACTCCTCCAAGTGTAAAAGTGATCAAGTGGGGACCACCATGGAAAGCTAGGGATCCTTCTCAAAGAATACATCCTCTTGTCTTGAACAACTGCACCTTAGTCAACAAGTCACCGTAGGACATAAGGAGCACACTTCTAGGCAATTAATGAGTGACATGTGGCAGCCACCTGGGAAAGATTCTAAGAAGTTACTTTATTTACATGTAATGTTTCAACTGGGGCACACTAGTCACCTAGGCCAAACTTCTTGCAACTGATGATCATCTAAGGTGCAAGTAAATAATATCATAAAAGTTGCAAGTTTAATACCAAGTTAGTGCTGCTTATAAGTTCTAATAGGAGCAGAAACATTTTGCAATATTGTATTGATTAGAACTTAGAAGTGATATATGCTGCTTCTAGGGGTATGCTTGTTGCTGTGATCAGGGAAATTTTTGAAAGTTGAATACTAGTGTTTGTAATTATATAATTTCAGAGACATTATGGGGGTAAATTCAGGAATTCCTTCTTTTACAAATATTATGGCTCAGTTCTCCTGGCATGCCATGGTTTTCGGTCCAATCCTGGGGTTAGAAAAAGTTATGAATTAAAGATCTTTCTTGTATCAATTACCTTGGCATTGTTGTTGTTAGAAGATGTATCATCTAGTCATAGTTGCTACCCTTGGATCTGTGTTACCGAATACACCACCCCAGTCTGTAGGATCCGCGGAGTTAATGCAAAATATGTACAGACATGAAGCCGGCAATGAAGGGACAAATCCTCTCAAAAATTTCTAATTAAAGCCTAAATCTAAAACTAGATTATTACAGGTGAAAAAATACATTAAAGAGTGCAGTGAAAATTGATGATATTCACAAATATTAATAATAAAATTCCCTTCTAGAGTCAACCAAGCAAGTTGCTCCACTATAATATTTCTTTTTCTTGAGGCATGTGCCATTCCAAGCATTTCTCTATTGATTGCCCTCTTGAATTTGGGCTTATGCCTCATAAAACAGCTAAAACATAAAAAATTGTCTTCTAGAGTCTTCATAAGTATGTTGCTTCACCAATTATGGTTTCAAGGCTACTATAATTATGATTATATCAGTGGGTGTCCTATCTGTGAGCTATAGTGAGCTGCAGCCTCAATAAAATACCATTCCATTGCCATGAATACACCCAAAATTTGGCCTATATGATGGATGGTTCATTAAATAAAGTGTAGTTATCCTTGTAGAGGGGTTTAGTATGCCACATGCCCTCAATATATGAAAGGTTAACCATCAAAGACCCATATGAAGGATTCCAACATGTTGAATTATGCCTCCAAAGTTGGTAATTCGGAAAGCGTGAACTGCCCAATCCAGGTAGTGTGCATGTTCTGTCTTGCGTAAAGGCAACAATTCCCTAAGTGCTGGTTCATCAATTTGGATGATCTGGAATCAAGGATAGAACAGTTTCATAAAAAGACAAGATAAATGGATATGAAAAGAAAGTAAAAAAGTAATATAAGATATTGAATTAAACACAACCAATTGTGAAGACTTACTTGAATACCAGCTGCCTCAAGGTCTCCCACCTCTTCCTTGATTGCCAAAGCAATTTGCATGCATGTTTCAGACCTAAAATATAGTTTCTTAGTGGTTTCAGTTATACAAAGAAAGTAGAAAAATAATGGGAAAAATATGTAGACGATTTCAGCCCAACTAGCCACTGTTATTAAAAATTATTGTCATTACCTGGGCTGATCATTTCTTACAAAGGACCAATTCAAAATTGTGATAGGTCCAGTAAGCATTCCTTTCATGGGACGAGCATTCAAGCTCTCGGAATGCTTTGACCAAAAGACAGTGATAGGTTTGGGGCCATTGACTGTGAATGCAAATCCCTGAAGCTGCTCTCCAAAGTATTCCACCATGTCATTTCTCTGCAACATGTGATAGACAACTCATTAGAATTCTTTCACGACATGGAAAGATCTTGCATAGATATCAACTGTGGAGTACTTACCTCAGGCTCTCCATGTACAAGGACATCAAGATCAAGATCTTCTTGCAACTTGATCACTTTGGCAATTTCCTCTTGGATGGTTTTGATGTATTCTTTCTCTGAAATCCTATAGTGGCTAGTAGTGGCTTCACCTAACTGGAATAAATTGAGACAACATGAGGTAAGGACTATCAAATGGTTAGCCATCCTCTATGACATTATATTCACCAGGTCCTAGTGAAGAATCATTGTAGACATTGTGGAGAAATCAGGCCTGTACTCCCTCTGCTGGATCCTTGCTAACCTGTTTCCCATGTTTCTGAATTTATGAAGTATTCAATTTCAAGCAACTTGTCTCTGCCCAATTCAGGACTCCATGGCAAAGCACCAGCTTCCTTAACATCAATATCTGATAGAGTGATCTATTAGCTTCATAGTGTGTCAATCTTATTTTATATTTTGCTTTGTAAATTTGAGAATAAACAGAGCAAGTCACGATGGTTATATATTTTTGGAGTTTTCTCTCTTTCTTGTTCTCCAG